>WBMZ01008860.1:0-31260 GCA_013400975.1 Atrichornis clamosus
CGCCCCGCCGCCGCCACCGCCCCACATCGCTGCGGACGCCGCGCCGCTGTCGCCCCGCCCCGGTCCGTGCCCGGCCGTGCCGGCTGCCTCTTGGGGCGGGCGCCAGGAAGGTTCCGCCCGGCGCTGGAGCCTGTGCGATTGCCAGCCCGTACGGTGGCACTTGTCGCCAGGACTTCGCCTGGAGCGACTGTGTTTAAATATGTGCCCCCTTACTCCTGATCCTTGCGTCTCTTGGAACACGAAAACACCCGTAAGCAGAGGCTCGTTCGGGTGACACGGGACGAGCGAACAGCTTTCAGCCTGTTTCATTACCAAGAAACACACCTTGCAGGACACGGCACAAACTACAAGACTCCTCGCTTCGAGGAGAGGCTCAGGAGGGAAGCGATCCCAGCAGCCGGCACTGCGCCGCTGCGGCCCGGAGCAGAATACCCGGGCTCCAACACGGCTGCGCTTGAGGCAGGCTCCCGAGTGCTTCCTCTTGGGAACCATCCAAGCCGGTTTGCTGCTGCCTGTTTCAGAGGCTGCCGTGTCATGGCTTGCAAAGTCCAGGCTGTGGCCCAGGAAGGACAAGGCTGCCTTCCCTGCTCCCTGCCAGGCACTGCTGCCCAGTGGGGTTCAGGTGAGCAGCCCTGGCAATTCAGGACTGACAGACACGGGGTGCCTCTTCCCCAATGTGAGTTTCAGCATTTTCAAATCCCCATGGTGAGCTAGTTTAACATGCTTAAAAATGGAAAAGAATTACGCCAGTTTTTAAAAAGATTAGTTTTCTGACACTTTATTAAGCTGCAGGTGTCACAAGAAAACTAGTGAATACCAAAGCTGGCTGGGAGCGGTGCAGAGCAAGGCAAAGGTAAGCCGTGAAAACAGAGCTGGCAGCCCTCCCCTGCTTGCCAGGCAGATGATCGCAGGCCGGGTTCCCTGGCTGGCCGTGCGGACACTGGCATGCGCAGGCGGGAGGCACGGCCTGCACAGAGCCAAGGGCAGCAGCATCCTCCAGGCTGCAGGAAGTTTGTACTGTAATCAGTTCCTGGTTTGACTTTCTCTTCCCTCTAATGCCTTTATTAACTGACCTTGCTTAGTGCTACAACCCTCCCTGCTCGAAATCTGCCTGTTTACAGGTCTCCTGTAAATACAGTATGATTCATGTAGTGGTTAAAGTTTGGGTTTTTTTTTTTAAAAGCTAAATAAGGACTGCTGAAAGGGCTCAAAAAAGCTTATCTCAACAGCAATTAAATATAGGGCAAACCTGCTTAGTGTGTACCTTCTTTACTTACCTGCCTTCCATCCAACAAAGCTCACAGTGCACTGGACTGAAGAGTCATTAATAACACTTCAGAGCTACTGAGAAAAACAGAGCTCCAAGAACTCCTTTATGCTAGGACAGCCTCCTTAAGACATAAAACTTCCTTCAAAGTGTGCATCTGCATATTACTTATTCAAATTAATTTATTCCTTGTCATTTATTTAGCAACACAAACGCAAATTCTGAGCAAGAGAGTTAAGCCGTATGTTGCCATTGCTTTTATATTTGTGATTTTGGAACCAGTTACAAGCAATTAAATACATGCACACTGGCAAGTATTCTACTTCACAGGATAAGCTGATTTCACTAGAGGTAGCTATTCCACAAGACAGGGCCTCAAGGAACAGGTTTTTGTATTGTGCCATATTTCAAAACACATGTAGTTGCTCAGTCTTTAAAGTCAGAATATTTTACCCAACTACTCTTTTTTGGCCTATCCATGGCCACAGCTGGTGCTTGTTGTTGCATGGCGTAGCAGGTACCTTGGTGTACATTTTCACGTGGGCTTTGTTGTATTCAACTTCAGAACAATTCGCATGGAAATCATCGTTCATTTGATTCCACACCATCCCTTATTTTAAGAAGTTTTCAAGGGAAATGCCTCCAAATGTCACATTGCTGCATAACATTCAAAATCCTAGGTCTTGCTTTCCTGCAGTGCACTGAAATATTTTTGCAGCATTCATTTTAAAATGTAAAAGACTAGAGCAACAACCCAATTTAGAATTTTCCAAAATGGTGCATTCCCATTTTTGTACATATTTGCACATTTTAAGATCACTTCAGATGCATGGAATTAAAAGAGCAGTTGTTATTTTAGCCTTTTCTGTTGAAAGACATTCCTAAGGGAGTTACCAAAACCCAAAGAAGTCTAATGTATGTGATGCTGACAGGGTACCGATGTAGATTTAATTATTGAGTGATGAGTAGGCCGTTATAGTAAGATTCCTGAAACAGTTAACTTCAGAGATCGTATGCTCTTTTTATTGGCATACAGTCACTACCCATATAAGTGCATTTGTGTCAAAAAAATAGTTTTCATATTTACAGGAAGTGACAGAATTCCAGTTGTTGGCAGAGTATATAAAGCTTTTCATACACAATCTTTTTTATTATTAGACAGAGAATATAAAATCTGAACTGAAAATCAAGTTCAATGCATCCTGGAAACTGTATTCCTCAACAGCTTTTCTTAAGCTTATTTCTAGTTTCTTTCTGTTTCTCACAAGGCATCCTTCTAAGACATCTGGACTGTTATGCTACTACTTTTCAAAAATTCCTTACTCTTACCCAGAGCCAAGAGTGTAGTGAGACTGGATCAATACATCGTTATTTATATCCCCACCAATGCAAGTAAAAGTCATGTGTTGTAAATTACGCCTTATTTTGCTAATAGGTATGACAGCTTACTCTATGTAAAAGTACATAATTGAGGGGGGGGTTTACAATTTATAACTGATTATTTATCTGTAACAGTGTTTTGATAAATGTGCATGTATTTACTAGCCATTAGCTTGCTTATAAAACACATAGTTAAAATGTGATTCTTTGCACTGAAGCAGTTTATTTCTGCATCTAATTTATGAAAAAATTACAGTGGAAAAAAGCTGCATAGATGAATTCTGATTTAGTTAAATGGATTAATCTGTTCATGAAGACATGCTCTGCAACTTGCCTCTACTAGTATTTTTTTTTCTTAGAAGATACAGCCAATCAAAGAGAATTTACTTTAATGTTAAGCCTTTTATCTTTTTCACAACTGGTGTCATACCAGACCTTCTAGGCACAGCTCTCTTCCTGAATTCATGGTCTTCTCTAACAGTCACTGGCCTAGGGTTGGGGATTGTTGGTTTGTTTTTTAACTGATCTTACTTCACACTTTTGTTTCTAACAGCAATAGTCAATTTCCTTATGTAGGTAACCAATGACCTCTTTCACTTTATGGTGATATTAAAACAAAAAATGTAGTGACATTGCTGTCTAATCAAAGCAATGATTAGACAATCAATTCTTTACAGGAATCACAATTCTCATAACACTAAGAAAAATAACCAGCTTTAGTATTCACTATGCATTTAATGCATGTGCCAAAATGTGAAGCTAACCTATTGCCAGTTTTCCAATGTGTACTGAGTGACATTTATAAAAATATTCCATAAAATTCTGAGACGTGTCATATCCCTGAACATCCACAAAGATCTCTCTGAAATCTAGGTGAGGAATATAGTTCCAGAGCTTAACACTGCCACATGAGATCAGTTAGTCGCACATATTCCTAATGGGGTTCAGTCTGTTTAAGTATAGCTTGTATTACAGTGACCCATATTTCACACACACAGCATATAGTACTTGCTAGACCAAAAAAAAAAGTTATTAAAAATCTATTACACATATCCAAAGAAAAATAAGATGTCTTTTCTCTGTTCTTCCACACCCCCAATAGAGTAATCTCATCATGTCCATGGATTAGATATTCTGACAAGTGTTTTACGTTAAATCTTTTTCAAGCACTTTAAAAATTTGTTATACCAAAAGAGCTGCCTTTTTCTTTTTTTTTTTTAAGTACTTTCTACCATTTAACACAAAATTCAGGTGCAAGAATTTTAAACAAAAAATGAACTAAAGAGCTTTATTGACATCACAGTACATTCAATAGTAATTTTAAGAACATTACAGCTGAAAGAGAATGGCCTGTTTTGTAGTCTTAATAAGCACTACCGTTCTTGAAAAAATGTAATACAAAGAAATCCTATTAGGTATTTAATTCTGAGCAGCATTTGGAAAAAATACACCTATTTACAGATAAAAAAAGGATTCTGGTTTCACCTACATAGCCACAATGTGCCTCTATAATGAGACAAGCCTTTTATAACTCATGGAATTTTTAAACTTCATAGCACTGGTGCCATAAATTCCTCAGCGTTTACGACGAAGAGGAGTTGTTGATCTGAAAAATAAAGGAAAAGGGGGAAAAAGTTAATTGGAAAAAATAAAAGACCCCCAAGCCCACACACACTTTAGGCTTAGTAATTAATAGTTTTAAAAGATTTTCCAAAGTTACTTTTGCCTAAGACAAAAAGTTTAATAAATACCATACTTTATTAAAAAAGTTCATATGCCGTACACATGAAGACGAATATAAAAAAAATTTTTAAAGTCAGACAAAATACTTAAAAAGTATACTACCTTGATCGTGACTTAGACTTGTGTTTGCGGCTTGCCTTCTTACCAGACCTTTGAGATTTCTCCATGGAGCATGACCGAATATGCTTCGATTTCTTAGCCTTCTTTTCTTTACTGCTTCCTGGTGATTCAGAACTACTCCTCGCACTAGATTCGGAGCCTGATCGTTTTTTGCTATCTTTGGTAGTAATTTTTTTGCTTTCTTGTCTGGAATCCTGTCTTATTATTTTCACACATATTGAATCACTGCGAGAGAAAGTTCTTTCGCTGTCTCTTTTTCTCTTTAATCTACTGTCATCATGATTGCCAGCCTTACTTTCTTTTTCCTCTTTTTTCGGCTTATCTTTTCTCTTCTCCTGATCTCTCTCCCTTTCTCTGTTCTTTTTTCTGTCTTTATCTACACCTCCACCCTGCTCCTTTTTCCTTTCTTGATCTTTGCCCTCACTTTTATGTTTGTGCCTGTTTCCAGTAGGGCTTCTGCGCTGGTCTTCGGCTTTACGTCTGTCCCTGCTCCTGCTGCGGCTCGCTCGGTTAGCTCTCCTGTCTCTCGAGCGGCTACCGCTTCTACGTCTATCCCAGCTTCTCTCTCTCGAAGGACTCCGATTTCTCCGCCTCTCCCCTCTTTCGGCACTGTGATTTCTACTGGATCTTCTCCTTTCCCTTATTTTCTCCCTGCTCCGACTCCTCTCTCTCCTGTTTCTATGCGAGTAACTCCTGCTTCTACTGCGCCTAACCTTATGTGACGGCGTCCTACTGCGACTGTGTCTCTTCTTCCTTTTAGGAGAGGAAGAACGCGAAGAGCTGCGACTACTACCTGAGCTAGTGCTATAGGATGAACTGGATGCTGAGCTGCTACTGCTGCTGCTCCTGCTATTGCTGCTGCTGCTCCCACTGCTAGAGCTTCTTGACCCACTCCTTCCTGCCCTCTCTTTACCCTCTTTCTTGAGTTCTATGTCAGGTGCAATTGCATTTGGAGATCTTTTCTTTTCATGAACCATATCTGCTTCAATTTCTTTTGCCTCCTGTGATGCTAAGTTACTATTTTGTTCTTTGTTGATAAATTCATTCATCTCTTTTGAAACTTTTTCATTTTGTAGCTTTTCTTCTGAAAAAGAAAGGACACAGAAGAAAAAATGCAATTAATTTAGAGCAGTATGTCAATAATTTCCATACCATTCCTTTGACAAAACCAATTTCGAAGCACCTTTCGTAATACTTGTAATTAAAACACTGTCTGCCACCATACCAACTACGTACCAAAGCACTCATTTTCTTTTCTTATAATTCTAGAAAAATTGTCCTCCAGGTTTAGAAAATGTGTACAGCCCAGACATTTTTAGAAGTCCTTGATGTTATTTCATGTTTCAGTGGTTTAATATGAAGTTCTCAAAAAAATACCCGGAAACACCAGAACTCCCCAATTCATCTACCCACGAGACTTTTTCCTTCTGAAACTTTTCTGCACACCTGATTCTCCCATTCTCCTTCCTACAAGACTCCTCTAGCAGTACTGATGCTTCCTGCCTTTCTTCCAGCCCTATTCATCTGGTTTGAGGAATTACTGGCTGGTCTGAAGAAGCTGTATTTCTAACACAGTGCATATATATGGGTGGCCTCTCAATCTCAGAACAATGTTGGCTGTACCTCTATGCTGTACCTCACTACCCAAAACAGTTTTAGGAGGAGAACCTTCTGCTGTAATGATGTATGTTTGTTGTTGAAATAAAATATAGGGTTATGGTGTTTTCCAAGGATAACTTCAAATAAGTCCTAAATGCTAACCAGTATGACAATTGACATTTTTCCTTTCAGGTTGCATAGCCAATGAATTCCAAGGAAGGGAAGAGTAGCATAAAAATCCCCTGAAAACTTGTAGATAATTCTCTGCTTAAGACTCAGCTCAAAAGTTAAGACCATGGCATGTAATACAGATAAGATGGCAAAGCTCTTACAAAACAAAACATTTATGTCAGTTGAGACTAGATGTAAGTTTGCTAGTCAGCCAGTACACTCAATATGGTAAGATGACAACAGATGAATTAAAAACACATTTCATGAAAAGTCACATACTGAGTATCAGGCCATTGTTTCAGACCCTCAGAGCATTTTTCATAGGTTTTGAAAATAAAAATTATTTCTATTGAATGTAGGATCCTTTGTATCACTGGCCAACGTTATCTCCCCATTTTAAACTGAACCCAGAAAAAATAACTGACATACAACATTTTTAGCCCAAAAATGGCCTTTTGATGTGGGCCATCATTTCCTGAATTAGTTTAGGGAATACAACTGCATCCAGAAATCCAGAGTGATCCAAATGGCAGCTTATGGTCAAATTTAACCCAGAAAACAATTCCAACTGGTCCCCGAGTTATTAGGCAATACAGCAGAAGTCAGTGTATGTTAGAAGATGCTGTATTGTCCATTAGAAATCTGCTGCCTTTCCAAAACACCGCTACAAATGAGACTCTGCATTTAGTATTCTTCAGTATGTTGGATGTATAGAATCTGCTGCTTTACACCTAGATTTGTATTTCTGCAAGTAGTCCCATGGTGGTGTCTCCACACTGACATCTGGCTTCCTGGACTAGGAAGACAGGTCATAGGCCACCACTCAGTCACTCTCCATATGCCTATCCTTTCACACATAAATCTGAAAACACTCAGAGATACGAATATTAAGGAAACCAAAAGTGTTGCTAATTCAGCCTTTTATTAAGGGCTCCATATTTCTTTTTTTCAGGCCTTTAAAATAAAAAGTAAAAGGAGGAAACTATCAATCTTAAGTACTATTGTAATAGAGCTTTCTCCTGCAGCCTATGAACTTGGTTCATGACTTCTTAACATTGCATCCATCTCTAGACAGCTCTTCAGCACCAAAAGGTGACTGTGATACCCTTTTGACCTACGTTATTGGTACAGAAGGACAAACCTTACCTTGTTTGGAGAAGCAGAAGTAAATCGCAGATTTTTTTTTTTTTAAATCAAGTCTGCCACGTTCTCATAGGCAAAATGTCAACAGACAGCTCAATAAGTTTTCCCTGCTCTTAGGTATAAAACCCAGCTATGAAGATGCAGCATATGAAAACAAACCTCAACTACACTAAGGTCAATGACTTCAAAAAAATGCAGCTCCCACTACACATTCTGAAAGGCACCACTGCTCAAGATTATGTAGCAAAAAAGCAGGTTTTTCAGATGATATGAAATGTGCATCATATACTTAAGAGTATTCAACCTTAAGGAATCAAGTTTATATAAACTGCAGTCTGGTGCAGAAAGGTGACGTTTATGCCCCAGGCACAACTGAGATACTTTAAATAATACATTATACACACATGCATTTTTATAAAGTGATACAATTGTTTATAAAATATCTACACAGTAGAATATCTATAGCATATATATATATATATATATGCACCATGTCTCCCCTTTGTACACTGAAGTATAATAATTTATGGAAAACACAACACGGATTCTTTTCTTTTTAATAAGAAAAAAGCCAACCCATTTTCATTAAGTAGCTCAAACATCTTTCTTGTTAAAAGTTGTAATAAAAATAACAATATTTATAAATGTAGCTTAGTATTTTTGGCTTAAAATGCATTTCTCTGCCATCAATTTACATATGCTAAGTAGTAAACTCCATATACAGCAGCACAGTAAGAAGACATTACATTATTTACCTTCTAGCTGTTTTTCTAATAGTAATTGCTGTTCTCTCTCTTTTCTCCAAAACGCTTCCTGTTTTTGCCTGATTCTGTGTCGTAATTCCTCATCATCAGTATCAGATGATTCAGAGCCTCTGTCACTCCTCTCATCTTCACTGTCTCCTGATCCATAACCACCCAGTCCACCTGCGTGCATAAAGTCCAGTCTATCACGAGGAAAGATTAAGCTTTGTTCTTAATACTTCTGTGAGGCAAAGAGGAGAGTAACATTGCCCTTCCTTCACTTCCTCGTCTCTGAAGAAGTCACTTTATTCTGGTAAGTGCCAGTGCTGTTTGCCAGTGTGTTCAAGGCCCCCGTATCTGCATTGATGCTCACTGTCTGGTTCTACTCCTTCTGGAACAGCTTGTCTATTTTCAGCAAGCAACCACTGTGATCAGGGTACTTTTTTCCATTGTATGGAAAGGCAAAAATGCTCCCTGTGGAGATTGTAACAGTGCCTTCCTCTGTATCAGCAACCCAACAGAAAATGCCTGGGATCTTTCCCAGAACACATCTCTGAAATGACTTCAGCTGCCTCCGTAGTCCAAGGCTACAGAAATTCTGAATGCCATATCAATTTTTCCATACTGATTTAGAAAACACTGCACTTTGACAGGTATGAAGATGGAATAGAAACAGACTTTCTTCTCCCCCAGAGATATTAGTAACTACTGGACTCATAAGAAGGATAAAGTCAATTTAAACATCTGATATGGATTTCTTTCAGTCTCTGAGGTCCTTAGGATTTTTATTGAGTTAGTTTTGAAACATGAATACTTGTGATGATAACATTCAATCTAATTCATCAACATTCCATGTAACGAACATATAACTGATCACTGACACTGCTATAGTACATTTTAGACGATAAAAATCATGTTGGGAAAAATCTCTTGCAGTTATGTCTCAAGCTGGAATTTCAGTCTCTCCTTCCTGTGTTGTTTCTGGTAGTATATGATATGGGAGCCTTTGTGCTTATATAGCTATTCAGTAGAATAATTATTACAAAGATTATAGTATTTTTATGTATAGACTTCCACATTACTCTTCTATCAACTTTCCCCTCTGGTTTGGATGGATCAAAACAGAAGGAAAATATGAAATAGTATTCCTCTCTTTGAAGACTGCAGTGTGCTTCTGAAATTATCACACTTTGAAAAGTAAATTTATCTAAAATTTTTACATATTTTCAAAATTAGGGCAATATTCCCATACACTAAATCACACTGCCTAATCCTTTACTCCAGAAACTATCCCACTTATATATCAGTAGGATCACCTGTGGAACAAACAAAGGTGCTGATAATGATAAAGTTATCAGAAAGTGACCCATATCCCGGGCAACTAAAATCTAGTTTCAAAATGCAATTTCTAGAAACGCAAGCCAAAAGTGAAACTCCCCCTTTAAGCCCTCTCAAAAATAAGGAACATACTTACCGAGTCCAGTGAGGGAAGCCAGTGCACTGGACTGTGCCAGCTGTTTTGCAGGAGCTTTGTATCACATCAACAACAGGAACAACATGTTAACACAAATAGCCACGATTTCATAGTCATGAGTCTATGGTATTGTTAAATCTACTACTATTGCTGTTCTTTGGAGGGAGAGAAGAAACATTAAAAACGCATCATCCATTTAAAACCACTTCTAGATTTTCTGACCATGAAGATTTAGAATTTAACTGCAAATTAATAGTGAACAGAAAAAAACCAAATATATACACATAAATCACTTTCCAAGTTACAGCATCTGCACATAAGTTTCAACTTCAGTAGTTACATATTTAGATTAACTGTTATGTTAAAATAATCTGTTCTGTAAGGACAATACATGTTAATAGTAAAAGCAAATTAATTACTAATTGAGGACTCAAAGTTCGTCTCTTTTCAGTTCTGAACAGCTTTGAGATAAAGATGATAGCAGTAAGAAACAGCTACAACTCAAGAACCATTGACACAGAGGTACCATTTTAACTGAAATGAACTGTATGAAAAAAATGGAATAACTCAAGTAACTCACAATACACTGCACAGGACGACAGTACATGATTACTGGATTTGAACTCTACCAAGCTGGATGCATTATACTGGAATTGTTCTTGAGGGAGAACTATGGAGGTTAAATGTTCTAGAGACATGCAAATATAGAATTTTTGCAGAAGAAACTAGAAAGAAAAAAAACCACCCAAAACCCAGCATACCTTTAGTTGCTTTACGGTGAACATCTTTGGCCACATAATAGATTTCTTCATTTGTGACATCTAAGAGAATCTCTGTCAGCAACATTTTTGTCAGCATCATCTGAAGAAAATTGTATATACAGTTAATGTCCAAAACATGTTGAATAAATGCTGCATTCATATTATATCCACACAGCTTCACTTCTTTTGATGACTATAAAAGTAGTTCCCTGCACACTTTATTTCATTACTTCTTTCAACATACATGACTAAAAACCTGAAGATTGGAACTGCTTAAATGTGACCTGATTTCACAACTTTCAAGTTTGTATTTTGCCTGCGAACTGTATCCACATGTATTGCACACAGCTATCCAGGGCACTGATCCCAACGTCAAAGATGATATAACAAATAAATATGTAAATCAGAAATGTACTTAGACTGATCCAAATTATTTTTTCAAAAAATTAAGAGCACATTTCTGACTAGTATGCTGCCTGTAAAAATCATCAGAGGTTACTTATACATAGAGTATTTTATTATTACATATTTACTACAAGAATTGAAATGGTGGCACCTAGTTCTCCAAGTTGCTCATATCTGGCTGCGTGCTTTACAAAAACATACCCATCAAACTTATTAGAATTCAGAGCCTTAATCAGTAAAGATTCAGTTGTACAATTTGCATTCAACTGTGATTTCAAAGTATGAAGGTTGTGCAGACACAGTGAAACTGCTGCTGATCTAAAGACTTAGGTTTCTAGCACTTCCTTGCAAGAATACATTTCTTAAATTCGTTTTCGCAGGAACTGACATTGAAGCACAGATTTGAGATGGGTGCATTTCATCACTAAAAGTTATCAAAAATCTGGTAAGTGAAGCAAAACCATAGAATTAATAAAGATCAATGAAAAGATTACTTTAATCACATTCTTTCACTATTGTGCTAAATATGATTTACATAACCTATATCCTTGTTTCTATGAGAAAGACAGCTTTATGAAGTGACATGCAAATATAACCTGCTTTACTGTACAATGCATACTGTACCTCTATTGACAGTATCAGACATAGAAAAACTGATTTACTGTGATTTGTCTGAAAAATATGAGAAATTCAACAGAAATGCTTAGTGAAAACTGCATTATTATTACCATTTGATACTCCTTTTCTTCTTCTGTCATTTCTGGCTCACTTTGCTCCTCGTGAGGAGCTGGGGATGGACTCCTGCTGATTTTCCCAACACTTACAGCTTCTGTGTTTTCAGCATCTTCATCTTCCTCATCACTGTCCTACAAGAACAGCATCATGCATTTCAGGAAAAACTTAACTATCAAGCTCCTTAGTTTCTATTTGTAATAGCCAAATTAATTTACTTTGTAATGAAATCTGTATTACAGTTATCATAAAACTATTTATTTTCTCCCTTCCTAAAAAGTAGGCAGGTAACTCTACCCACACAAGCTAAGAAAATACGTAGTTGTCAGTTCACTGCCAGACACGTCCTTTGAACTACAAATGAGATAACTGCTAAAGTGAAGGCAATGCTAGGTTTTCTAAATGGGCTCAGTTTAGCAAATACAGGTATCTGAATTTTTGGAGCTGCTGATTAAGAATTCTGACTTTCAAAGGCTCTGTATGTTCCAAAAGAAAAAAAAAAAAAAAGGCCAGTTTCATTGTTGTTTCTTTGCTACTACAGATCTAATTATATAGTTCTACCTCTTAGACATTAACAACTTCAAGACTTCAAGTAATTATCAACAGAGCAGCGGCTTAACCTTACTTTAAGCGACCAAACCAACCAGGTAACCAGGAATACAAAGTCTTTTCCTTTGAAGAGACCAAAAAGTTGATATCTTTCAAGAAATACAAACCTGAGCAATAAACAAACCCTTCTACTTACAAATTTACTTTTCTGAGGTAACCGTGGGCCATCCCCTTCTTCAGCCTCCTCACTTTCCTTTTTCTCTTTTTTAGACATCTGTGAACGTTGCTGCTCCATTCTCTCTTTTTCCAATTTTTTCTGTTTTTCTCTTTCCATTTTTTCCAAGCCCTCACGAATCCAGGCAGGCAGAGTTCTACGCTTCACAGCATCTACATAAGCAAGGTTTATAGTTTTGCAAGATGGAAAAACCTTCCCCCCTAAAAAGGAACAAAAAAATCCCCCAAAACAAGAAGCAAATCTCCCACCCCCATCAAAACAAGTCCCACATCTGATTGTGGGGAAAAAACCATTTACAGTGGCTTTTTCTTTCCCCGCTCTTTTACTTTCTATTAAAAAGAAAAAAAGTCTTCAAATTTTGCAATTCTTTATAAAACACAGCTTTTATGTTTTTCATTAAGGAGTGGTTGACATGTACCAATCTGTGGAGGCTCCTGCTTCACAGGCATCGCAATAGGTGAACGCTGTCGATCTCTGAACGAGGGCCTTTCCCTTCGATTTTGAGTAGGTGCAGGAGGTGCTGGAGGACCTGGTGGCCCTGGTGGTCCTGGCTGCCAATAAGGTGGATGAAATCCACCTTGAGGTGGACCAAAAGCAGCCCCATGCTGAAAGAGTAATGCAGTTTATTTTTCTTCACATGGTAACACTAAATGCAGCACGTGAGCAAGTCGGTCTACAAAATCCATGCAAGTAGGAATCCACGATTTCTAGGCTACTGAGATCTCAGTCTCTTCTACTGTGGTCCCCAAGAAACAAGTTTCCTTTAAATATTTAATGACTAAACATAGATTTAATCAGGGATACTAACAAACCTGAAAGGGCTTCAACCAATCTCCTTTCATATTGTGCTAAACACTAAGTTCTATAATCACCATCTCTCTCCATCAGGTCCTTGCCAGCTTAGCATCAGAGCATGCAGTTAAATGAAGGGTATACAAAACTAAGATTTTAAAGTCTACCTATGTTAGCAGTCTTCCCTTTTAACTACAACATGAGAACAAAAATTTGAAGATCACTCTTTCCTTATAGAAAGATTCTGCACTGTGCACTTTCCAGTAATCATTCACAGATCTTATTAATATGGCTGATTAAAATATTAAATGCATAAATATTCAATTTTAGTATAGATCCTGGGTTCTGGGCAAGCTGTATACAATCCAAAAGTCGTAAGTCTTGAGGCATACATTACAAGGTTTTTATTTTAACATCTGCTGCCCAGAAATGCCTAATGAAACTATTTAAGAGGAGAGTGTTTAGGAAGAAAGGTATAGCATCAAATATTCTACTGAGTATTTAAGTCATTAGTGTTGAAGCACTCTCCCACTACAGTTTCAGGTTAAGCATCTCTCTTTTATTAACTGCAAAACAAGTTTTCTGTAGTATTTAGAGAAACTAATTTCAAGAGTTTGTCCCATGATAGTAAACAAAGAAAATGATAATAAACTCGTGTATTGGAAAATTATTGGTTCACTACTTAACAACACTGTTGAACAAGAAAATTGTAAGAGGAAGAATAGCCTAGATGATAAACATTTCTGCCCATCTCCCCTTGTAATTGTTTATGAACAGGAGGAAGGTTTTTAAGCAGGTATGGTTTGTCATTTTTATCAGGAGTTTTGAAAGAAAAATACTGAAAATAGAGGGGAGATACAAAACTGCTGTCTATTTAAAGATCTGTTCAATACACCCTGCTATTATTAGTGATAAAACCACCTACAGGTTTATTATGCTGTACAATTTATATGCCAGAATGAACAAAAAAGTGGATGTGGATTTTTTTTAGAAATACCATTGTTTATTCAAAGAATCACAGTAGATAGATATGGAAGAGATCAGTGGATCATCCAGTCTAACTACCTGCAAATACAGGACTCTTTCCTGGGATACATTATCTAGTGTATTTAAGCATATCTTTCTGAACTTTTTTTTCCTCCTCCACTTTTTTTTTTTTTTTTAAACACAAAGCTACATAATGTTACTTTATATACTGAAACACAGTGATTCATTTTGATATTGCAGACAACAGCCATTTCTCATTACTACTTTAAAAAAATAAAACCCTTTGGCCTCTGAACAGAACTGAAAACTCTAAAGTCTCTTCTGTAAAGTATTTGGTAAAAATGTATCTTAGCAGATAACAGATTCTGTAGATGTCTGTAGAACTGAAGAATGAAAGTCGCCGTTAGATGATATTAGAGGAACACATCCACGGAAGGGACTCTGCGCGTCTACAATATTAAAGCAACAAATATGTTTCACCTGATAGTCAAACTGGTTCACTGGCCCCATTGCAAAGTTATCGGGAGGTCCCCCAAAGTTGTGATTGTTCTGGTTAAATATATGCCTGTTGTCAGGAGTAAATTCCCCACTGTCCTGACTGTTGCTGTCTTCAGATGGAGGAACAATTTCCATTTGACCTGGGGTTGGAGTCATCCACTGCTGATCTGGAGGTGGGTGAGGGGGTTGGTGAGGCATTCCCCATTCTGTTTAGGATTTAGAATACAATTCAATACCAAGTTAGTAAAATTTATGAGTCACCAATCACTCAGTGTTCTTGTATTTATCACAAGGTTCTCAAAGCATCACAGATGATAAAGGTTATGAAGAATCATCAATCTACAAACTATTATACTGTCTCAATAATTTCTTCAACTAAATGAAGAAAATACAAATAGCTGTAGCTGAACTAAAACATGCAATGAGGGGACAGAATTGGACAGGTACAGACATGCTGTGAATTTGTTTTTAGAAATTTCTAGTGATAGTGAGTTCACACAGGACTTACAAATTGTTTAAACTGTTAAAAAACTGCTCTGACTTTTCTACTTCAACATTGAAAGCAAGGAGCTATTTTATTATTTTGCATAGTAGACTTGAAATACCTACTATAGAAAGCAAATAGTTTTGTGAACAGCACAACCACTGAAACCTGTGTTCCAAAGTCTTATGTCTTGATAACAGATGATTCCTTGGGTTGTCCAATATCTAGCAGAGGTCGTAGCATAAGCTGTAGTCATAAGCCCTCAAACAGATGTTATAATTTGCTAACAGAGTGAAAAGAGCCTAAGGAATGAATTAATAGCTCATGTGGCCATAATTTTTTGACTGATTCCTTAAGAAGGCTAAATTTATATCCACTATGACACTTACAGACCATGACAGAGCTACCTTGTAACTTTCACCAGTAACATTTCACCAGAATTAATACCTCGCCTCTCAGGTTAATTCCTACCTTCAATCCAGTCCTTTAGTTCATTTTTCTAATTTTTACTGTTCTTCCAATCTGCATCATAATTGGACCCATTACTCTAGCAACTAAAAGGTGTTATCATGGTGGTTCTTTTTTGGCATGTTCAAAGATTTTATCGCTCCTTTCAGTCTCCCTGTCATCCACGGTAGGGCATGTTCAGCTGATTAAACAAATCTTTTTTCAGAGTCAATACACCTAAAGTATTCTAAGGGACTGAATCCTTTGTCCTTTAAGTACAATTTACAAGAATTATTGTTCAAAAATGTACGCATTAACACTATTTAAACACCCAGTTTACTTCAAGTCAACTGACTTGAAAGCTTGCAAGTAGCATACAACACGTTTGAAGCTGTGAAACATTAATCCCTTCAAAATTAATTGCCTGCTAGTTAGGTTTTCAAAATTAATTGCCTGCTATTTAGGTTTTCAGATTGCCATTTCGCTTTCTTATTATTAGTGTGTAAAGAACTTTTGGTTCCCAAAAGAAACTTGGAAGGATATATAGGAAAGATGAAGCTTTAAAGAAACAGAGTAAATATGCTAAGAGAACTTTGGCTAGCCATCCAGTTTGTCTGCTGTGACTACTTTTACACATTAAGAATGACATTGCTTGAAGTAAGGAAAAGCTGGGTCATATCTGCATCAGCATAGTCTTTCATCAGTGTCTAAAAAAACTGGGAAAACAACATATTCTTTGAATGATATACCCAATGGTAAAAAAAAAAAAAAGAAATGCATCAGCACACTTTTCCCATCAACAAAAGGCATTACATTTTTCTCACTTCTACGTCTAAGATGTTTTCCTGTACTGCATTTTCTGGATGAGCTTGGGCACCAAACATTTATAATTATCAGCAACATGTCTTCCTCATTTTTACCATTCTGTGACTATATGCAAAAATCACCACTTAAAATATACTCTTTCACCTCACAGAATAAAAAGCATAGGAGGAAGAACCACACAATCCTATGAAAAATGAACTTGTCCAATAATGATACAGTATTTCTGTGAAAATTTCTACTTACTATACAGAAATACAGCTACAATACACTCTGCCACTTAGAAAAGTTAAACATTCTTACATGTGCCTACAGTAACTTCTAGATCAGTGCAGGTAGGTGAAACCTGATGGCTACCTCCCTTTTGTTACACACATATAAGAACTGCCAATAACACATTAAGCCTACTTATATTAAATGCTGCATTTCAACAAATTTGCATTGTGACAGTGAAAACTGTGAGTGTTATCTTTCAACCATTAACAGAATCAAGCATGAAGTGGAGTTTTCACCAAAACAACTAAAGACATACACATAGGCTTACTACCTACCTTGGTCATACATTTCAAATTGTGTTGTAGTGTGGTGACATAGCACAGCTTTCAGAAAACAACTTCAGAGAAATTCTTAGCAGGAAATAACAAATTTCTATCCCATTCTTATTGCCAGTGCTATTTTATGAAGTTTTAAAAAGAAAATGAGTTTTTGGACAAAACTGAAGTTTTGAGGAAGTTAAAAAGAACTGAAAGTGGTCGATACTAACAGAAGAGTCCAACCAATTTTAACTTAGAATAACTGAAAAATGCTGACAATCAGATACCTAAGTTAAAAAGGGTAAATCCTAAGTATATGAACAGTAATAAAAACATATTTTCCACACAGAATTCTGCTGATATCCCTTTTCAAGATTTTTAAGACACCTAAAGCCAGTATTAGTTACAGTGAACTTGTTCTACATGTCAAGATCATGCCAGAAGCAGGTATTACACTACAGGAGATGACAACAGTAGCTCTCTAAGTAGCAGCTGGGATTAGTAAGTCAACTGGTAGTTTTGCATTTTGAAGCCTGAGGAACGGGGCATAATCACTCCCAAAAAAGTTTGACAAGAATAAAATGAAGAAACATGAAAAAAAGGAATGAACAGGAAGGAAAACAAACCTGGCTGCCACATTCTGTTGAAGTTGGGATCCCCCTGAAAATTATTATGGTTGTTTGGACCAGACTCTATTCCTGAAATATCCTGTCCGTTTGGCATCATTCCTTGTTGTTCCACTACATTCTGTTGCCCTGAGGCTTCTCGCTGAGCAATCCATGCTTGAGCTAATGCAGCCCAGTCAATTTGGCCTAAAATAAACAGAGGAAATTAGAAAGGTTAGAACTCACACATCTGAAGTTTAACACTGTTTCTCAATTACATGTCTTACTGCTCAAGATAAATGGGCAACATTTACCTTCAGCAAGTACTGTGAGCACCATTAAAACTTATTCGCAGTGTACAGTAAAAGAAACAAAGCAAATGTCAGTGTACATACTTGCTGAAATACAGCTTCTCTGCAAATCTTTTCAAAATGTCGAAAGGCAGATTATTTCATGTTCACATTAGCACTGAATGGGTGGTAGTAATGCATTTTTTTCTTAAGTGAGCTAATTGGACATCAGAAATAAATATACATATTCTTAAATTATACATTTATGAAGATTTGAGTGTAAGAAAGATGCATAGTTAGAAAATGATTTTTCAATGTATAGTCTTTGTATAACGCTTGCTATATACTATGTTACAGTACTCCTCTCTCATTTTTTTCTTTATTGCCATTCCTACCAGTAAATAAATAAATTGCACTCTTAGATAAGAACAACAGTATGTCTTCTGTTCATTATCAAGTTAGGAAAACTCTAGTGAATCTAACAGAAATTAAAGCGACAGTAAAACCTATGTGCCTGATCACTTTGCCCTAGTATTAAATACATATCTGCAGTTTCTTTATCCATTTCTCTATTTCTCTTGATATTTTGAACTGTTGTCACCTCATTCTCAATTTAAGGTATATTATGTTCTACTGTTTAAAGTGTCTGATGTTTTTGGTGGGGAAAAAAAATCCAAACAAGAGATCACGACTATCACTGCTGTAATGAAACTAAACATCATACTGGTGTTCCAGTGAGAGCTTTTCTGTGTATATATCTGCATTAGCACTTCTGCCACACAGACACTGAATAAAAAAGCAGATTCTCTCAAACAAAGGATTCAGCTTGGCTAAAGAACTGACAAGGATATAGGTTCGGTAAAAGTAAATGAGGTCTAAATGTTGATCTATGTGACTGGCAAAATGTCGATAATTTCTCTAGGATAACTCAGGTTTCTTGCCTGTATTTTGCATATTATATATTAACTCTGTGAAAACATTTGGAATCAATGTATGTTTTCTATCTTTTCTAGTTCAGAAAATCATCATAAATGTATTATCTTGACAGCTGCTACAAAAAGGCAGCTATGAGTCATACTCTGTAACAAAGATTCAAAAATTCAAATGACAACACATTAAAAGAATTAATCCACAAAGCTTTCTATATACTTACTTGGATCTTGCTGGTGCTGAAATGACTGCATCCACTGCTGTTGGTTCAAAGGCCATTGCTGCCAAGGTTGTCCACCTTGATCCCACATCTTTTAAGTCTTTATATAGTCTATATTTCAACTAAAAATAATAGTTGTATGTTTAAATAGATGCCCATGAAACATCACATAACTGAAACTTACATAACTGCAGCTATAGCTAAGCCTTGCAAAGCAAGCTGAAGCAATGCTGGCTTAATATTTTAAGCTGGAGGAAAGGGTTCATCCTTTAGAGTAATATCTGAAAATATTACTGTAAGATTTCAGGAGCCTAGTATGCTTTCTCTGTATTTTTGCAAAGAAATTAACTACAAAATGATGTTCAAGGAGAGATATGACAAGTTTGTAAGACAAGAACTCATCTGGCAATAAACGCAATTTAAAGCAAGTCAAAATAGAAAAGGTATTACTTGATATCTTTGTCTGCTTCTTAGGGAAAAGATGTGTGTTTCTCTACATAAGTGTCATGCAAGGCTGTTAAGCAAGACAAAAGTCACCAAATGGTAAAACACATTGTTAATGATTGCACAGGAGAACTGCAAATGCACAAGACAATGTCCACATGCATTTTATGCATTGTATAGACTCAATTTCTAAATAACATATTTCTTCAAATCTGAGAAAGAAAAATAAATGTGACCACAAAATTACCACATTGTCCCTTAAAATCACAAGAAACTATTTTTGCTGTGCTCTATATCCTCACTGAGCAAGCAGCAAGAGCCCCAGGTCCGGATGGCAGCAAAGCTCCACAAGCTGCTTAAAGTGAAGCTCCCGAACCAGCTTTGCATGAATTTGATGGGGCACAGCAGTGCAGGCAGGTGTTCCTTCCAGTCATCTGTACCCCCGGTGCACACATAACCTGCTACACGCGGAGCACCTGACAGCAGCCACCTACGTTACTCCACACAGCTTTTCTGAAGACAAAGACTAGGCACAGTTCTGGGAACACTTCACTCCAGCAGCTGTTCCCAAAAACCACTATGGGTAGGGATGCACTGAGTATGACTCCTTCTGTCCTACCCAATCTGTTAAGAACTTCTCAACAGGCTTTCCGCTCAATGACTATATCCTCATGGAATTTAACATACAATCCTTGAGTTCACACCATTAAAACATCAACCATATAGGTTGTTTCATACACTCCAAACTTAAAAAAAAGAGGAAAATTCATTCCCTGAGGTCACAGGAGCAGCACACAAGACCTAGTCATGGCTCACAGCCAAGAGCAGCACAGAATAGATGAATAGAGCCTCTCTGCTGAGCAGCACACAAGACCTAGTCATGGCTCACAGCCAAGAGCAGCACAGAATAGATGAATAGAGCCTCTCTGCTGAGCAGCACACAAGACCTAGTCATGGCTCACAGCCAAGAGCAGCACAGAATAGATGAATAGAGCCTCTCTGCTTCAGAGCAAACCAGTTCAAAGCAGCCAGTGCCACTTGGGTGGCCAACCAGGAACACAACTGCAGCCACTCTTAGGGAGCGGGACGCACACACCCCGCAAGCAGAGCCTGCTCTCGGCAGACGGACAGAGCAATTGCAGTGGATTCTGCTCGCAAAGGTATCTTGTGCTCACCCACTCACACGAAGAACTGCAGGACTGCATAGGAAAAGAGCATCACTACAAAAATGCACAACACAAAAAGCTGTACATAACATCAGGGGGCACTGGGCCATGCAGAGATGAACGAACGCATGCTTGTATTTTGCACACTTCTGTCAAATTAAATCTTTTATCTGAAAATCTGTAGATTACCTTTGGTTTGAGACCACTTACTTTCAACAGTGTACAAAAATCACACATGTATGGCTCTGAAACACTCAGTCACAAATGCCTTTTTGGGGGACTTTAAACAAGACCAGGTCAACTTTGACAACAGGGGGAGTACTGTACAAAATCTACCTGAATACCTGAATATTTTCACTATCTTTTCTTGTCAAACTAAGTATGGGATTTTTTTGCCATTTCATGAATATTTTTATGATATTCAAACCTTTAATAAGAGAAGACCCTGCCTTTTCTTTTGTCTCTTTTTTTTTTCCCCACATTTTTATCTGTACCTAGAATATTAACTTTCTTACATCAGTTGAGTGTAAGGGTGGCTACTAATGCATTTAATGCAACATTTAAGCTAACCTCTTAAACTAGCTCTCCAGGTATTCATATATAAATATTTTATATACTAGGTATGAGAAAGTAACAGCAAATACTATTTTCACCCTAAAGTAGGAAAAAGGTAAGCAACTATTTCTTCCTTCCCTCAGTTTATATTTCAATCCAGAATAAAAATTCTCTCAATTGTCTAACTTGTTTACATCCTAAAGTTATAACAATTGGGGTTCAAGGCTACCACAGCACTGCCCAGCCTTATGGTGCTGCTACCTTTGTTTCTAGGTGTTAAATCCCACTAGCAATAAGAAACACGTATTTCACTAACTCTGATAGCACTTTTTAACCTCAATACATAGTATGTTGCAACAAGTTTGTGGAATTACACTAAAATAAACTCAGCAAAATGTTTGAATTTTTTCACTAGTAATTTAAAAGGCAGGTTTGCATATAGCTGAATGCAAAAAAACATTTTTACACAGTTAAATATCAATTTCTCTTATGAAAGTGTAACAATATTAAGAGCACTTCTACAAATTCAACTAAATTAGAACCTCCTACACACAGCTTTTACGTTATAGGATTAGATGAGATTTATTTTTATTGGACTAGCTGCATCTCTGTCCTAAAATCTTAGGCATTCTAGATTTTTTTAAACATGTTCCAGCTACCACAATTATATATCTATTTATCAACTGAAGTGGTATTTTGGCCTATTTTTTTCTTTACTCTCAGGCCTTGATCCCAACTATGGACAAACTGAAGCACTCGTTTAGATCATTAACAAGGTCTAAGGTAACAAATGCCTCCACATGTCAGTATAACCTGCCCTCAAGACAACAACTCATGATTTTACAAGGTATTCAAATAAATCTTGTGGGAAAGATAAATTACATTGCAGCTGTATCAGCTGACATCTGAAATGGTGATCAAGGGATTGAGAAGACAGCCAGTGACCTCAGACAGGAGCAGCATTCATTCATCTCCTGGCTTCCCTGTCAGCAAGTCATTAAGCCCTAGCATACGAAGGCCGAGTCCACACTCCTAAGAGAAGTGGTGCTGAAGGACCCCACCACCTCCCCCTTAGAGGACAGCACTGGCCAGGCCACCTTGCACTCTCTGGGCAGCTTCCAAGCACATTTCAGGTGTCAGCCGGGACCCAACAGGCACTTAGGATATGTCCATTCTGGTATGGAAGGTCAGAGGCTTTCACTCAGTGCCAGCTGGCTTCAGGGTCAGAATAAAAAGTGCAGTTGGGTTTGTTAGCATACCCAGCTGCTTCTCCACTGCTCTGCAACATAATATGGTCCAGAGCCTTTAACTGGCACTAGAGAGATTATTTCACCTTATTACTGCTATTCTGGGGAGAGAAATCAGGTGGGGAAGTGCAAAGCAATAGGTCAAGGCATGGAGCTGGTTTCTATTTTGATACACAACAGTATGACAAGACACAACAATAGTGTAAAACCTTGAACGTCAACATTTGATTAATTCAATTTATGCCATTCAGAGCAGACTGATTTAAAATCACTGCTATTTGAAACAGCTAATTTTAGTTTGTGAATTGTATTTTAAAGCTTTTCATCCTGTATTGTATTCCTACTTCTACTGTTTTCCTGAAGAAATGTTGATTTGCACAGGTTGGTACCTATAAAACATGCTGGCTTTCAAGTACACAGATTTATTACCAAATTCAGTGTAAAAGCATTCTTTTTTAATCAGAAATATGTACTATACAGACACTTTAGCAATGACATCACTTTCTTAATGCAACTATACTTGCAGGAGCCATTTTTCAAATACCATGCGAAAACTTTCTAAAAACTATTTTTTATTTCAACTCATCTTTGTTATTGAGCCTTTTTTTTTTTTTACAGGAACTGGAATTGGATACAGAGAAAATAAAACTAACATCTTAAAATGCTTATAAAACTAACCTTAACATATATAGGAGAGAAGATCACATTCAAATTTTTTAGTATTGAAGACTAAATTATGTAGTTTAGTATTCAAGACTAAAGTGTGGCTCAGAGCCAGTGAACAGAAGAGGTTGGTTCCAAGACCTCTATCTGTATGGTGACCTGTAACAGCAGGACACCATTATTTTCTGGGAAACAGACTCCCCTGTTTTTTAGTTCTCCACCTATTTTCCTGCATTTTTCCAAGTTTTCAACAACTAGTATAAGGTAAACATGAAAAAGGTACTTGATATAATTTTTTTTCACTTACTACACAGAGGCTACAGGCATTTAAAAATGGTTCATTGCCTTCAAAAATTGTTTTCCTAAGCACTGCAGTGTCTAATGGTTTCATCTGCTTTAAAGTTACAGAGGCAAAAAAATCCCCTAGTTTTAGCTCTTCATTTTCAGTTGTCATGTTCTAAAAAGTAACTAAAACAAGCAATTAGGAGACTTGGTGTTACTGTTTTTTACAAAAATGCAATGTAACTTTGTATTCTGCTTGTGAAACTGTACTGAGTATACAAGAACTTTTCAACAGAATCTCAGTATTGTGCTGTCAGACATCACTGACAGTTTCCTCTCTAGTGATGCTATTTGAAAGATGTCAAAATCAAAATCAGACCAAGTCAAGTCATACAATAATGAACAAACCAGATGTGAGAGTTACCAAAACAACACTTTTGAACAAACTACTTCAAAAAGAACTTACAAAACACAGTGAAGAAAATGTAGTCTGTTCTCAGTAATTTTAAAATTACTGCAGAGGATTCACCTCCAATACTGAGGTGGGGGAGGAGGAAACAAACCCAAAACCAACAAATAATGCCTCTCTCCCACCAAACCAGTAACTAAAAGGCTTGGAATAGCTGAAACCTCTTGTACTACTGTATGTGACAAGAAATAACCATTATTTTCCTGAGACACAAGTAGTAATAATGGAGAAAAGAGACTCAAATTCCTCTCTAACCTAATTAAAATCTGCATTGACAAAACTAACTTAGGATGTTGCTACATGAATTATAAACAAGTTTTTATTTCTTACAAAGTTCCCAAATCACCATCATCTGAAAAAATGAGGCTTCACCTAATATAATGGACAGCTCTATTTCCCTCTAGTGACACAAGGCCAAATACACAGCAGAGCATCCAAATCACAGTAAAACAAGCTTTATCTTCTACTGAAGTTGCAGAGGGGGAGATGAATACTGGCTAAAATTTACTCAATTCAAACATTAGCAAGACACTTACTAACAGAGGGGTACCTCAACTGATAAGTCATTAAGACACCCTGGGTCTGACATAACCAGGGCATACCACAGGTTTGAAAAGCAAACAGCTTCAAAGAATGGATTCATTTTATATGTACTTACTTACAAAAAAAAATGCAGATACTACCCTCCTTTGTGATGATGGGCTAAGGTTCTTTTACTTAGCTGTTCTATCCTCCAATTCAATTGCACATAGCCTTTTTTTCTTTCTCTCTCTCTCTAGTGCACACACAAACAAAAGAACATTTATTGCTGCTTCAAGAGCCGTTCCCTGATGTCTGATCACAGAACAGGAACCTGAATCTATTAAAAATCTGTTTACCAATGAGGAAACAGAAGCCAATTCAGGATTCTTTTTGTTATATACAGAAGCACAATCACATGAGCAAAACATTGATTTCATTTACACGTACTTAACAGATTATGGAAAGTTCATGTGGTATCTCAAAATTTTGCTGGAGTTCTTAGGAACAAACATGTTCTGAAATATGTTCTTTTGCACATTGGGTTTTTTTAAAGAAAAATAAAATTCTATTCAAAGACAGGACCAGGACTGGCTGAAGTTTCATTAAAGCAAGTTACTGGTAAGAAAATGTGCCACCCTTGAGAGGATTGCTGGTGAGGGCTCTTCTGCTGATGATAAAAGCTGAGATAACAACACAGATAGGACTTACCTCGATCTCCAGCAACCTCTGAGAGCCAACAGCACGCAGAAACATTTAAACTTGGTGTCAAACTCTCTACTACAGTATTTAATCTAACTTTTTGGGGGGTAAAGACAGAGAAAGAACAGATATTTTAAAAGGCACCTTTCCACTCCTCTCTGTGATTATGATATGCATCTCAACTACACATTACACCTCAGTGTTTTTTAGGAAAAAAAGGTATCTCCTGCAACCTGTGTATTTGTTTCCATAATAAGGTATTTTCCAATACAGTTGTATGATGTGTCCAGACACATCACACACTGAAAAGCAGACAATCAGGAGGTACTTACCAGTAAACAGAGTTTTGAGTGATAATTCACAAGTTCACCATTAACTCTGGGAGACTTCCCCGAGCACTTCCCACAAAATACAGTTATCTTGAAACATTACGTATTTCCACACCAACAGGACGGCATGTTTTGCCAAGAAAAGCATGGTTTCCTGAGAAATTGCTAATGGCACAGTTCTTAGGGCAGGCCCCTGTAGCTCAGTGCTCACTGATGTCAAAGATGGGGCTGTTTTTTAGACAAGGCCACCAATAGAACTTGTGCACAAACAGGTTCACTCAGATTCCTTGGACAACTCTACCTCAGCAGTTTCATAGCGTAAGATCATAAAATCTGTTATCCAGTTCAACAGAACTTATGCAGAAGTAACTGTGCTCTGACCTCTCAACAATGGAGAGGAGTAGTCTTAGGGAGCAAGGCTCAGTCGTGGGAATGTCAAAAGACAAAGCCTGCTTGTCATCCTGGAGATACTGTCCTCCTTAGATGCCTTATGACATTGGCTGCAGCAGAACTGAAAAATATCAAGAGATTTCCCCTGGAAAAACAAGCAAGAACTGGCCCTAAATAAAATTTAATACAGCTAATGGATAAACTGAATTGCTCCAATTCATGCAGCCAGTCCAAGGCAAGAAGCACAGAGATTTAGGAAGTTAGTTCAGCTCCAGAAAAGCATCAGGAAGATAACCACACCAAGCTAGCCAGATGAGTGCATCTTGCAGACTCTTTCTTGCTCTTTCTAAGTAACTCCCATCACTGTGACAATCTGCTTCTTCCCGATATGAATGTTACACAACACCCTAACTATGCAGAATACCTTACAACTCAACAGCTTCTGCAGCACATATGGAGATTCTGAATAGCTTTCAGGAAATTCATGAAAGTGAAATATCTCAGCACTGACAAACAAGTATTCTTTGGAAGATGAAATTAAACCTTTATTAGAGGCTAGACTACCTCAACTCCAAGAAATCAGGAGACAGCCTAGGGGTCAGGCTGTTCTTAAGGGGAGAGTGGCACACACCTTCCCCTGTGTCATGAGTTGAAGAGATCAATGTTATGAACTCCTATATCAGACATCAACATCACTTGACCAGAACTTCAGGACACAATTTGGAGGTCTGGTTTATTCAACCCTGTAGACAGGTAGACTAATGATTCTGGAACTTACAGAACGCACAGCCAATAACCAAGTGCTTTCTGATGCTGAGGGGAGGCTTTTGCATCACCTTTCTGATCACGCTACTCATCACTCCTGAGAGTAGATCAATATATGACACAAGATGGTCTGACAAGTTTTACTTGCAAACTGACTCTAATACACAGCTGCAGAAGTTTTTCTGGTGACTAAAGATCTTGTCTTGCAGACATTCCAAACAGGCATTGCATTTAGCAAAGAAATGTCCATTATCTAAATAAACAAAGAAGCTGAAACAGCAGGCCGTCATGCATACTTGGGGAACCCCTACACAGCTAGTCTTTGTACCCCAGGGTTTAAAGACAACACACTCTTTTTTGCACTCCATTAACAGGACAGATATCTAGGTGAAAAAAACAAACCAAAACAAACAAAAAAACCCAAACAAATAACCTGCTAGTGTAGCTATGACTTTTTGACTATATTCCCGTCTACAACGTAGTTGCAGGGAAAGAACCCAAGAGGTAGGAGTCCTGGTTTGTAACAAACTGCAATTACTGGTTTTGAAACAAACTCCCATTGAATACTTAGTGTCATTAGCTGCGTAATATTTTGGTGTGAGCTTAGCACAGACAACAAGCAGCAGAGGCACATCCACGTCATACCTTGAGAGGGATCTCAAAAGCATAATATACTCTGTGGGCAGACTTTCCCTACCTCATATAAGGCTTAGGCTCTGAAGGTGTACCTAAAGCAAAAAAAAGCAGATGTTTCAACAGAGCTCCCTGAAATCAACAGCCTGATCTCTTGATCTTTCATGTGGGTGCCCTGTTCTAATCTAAGGTTTTCTCCTTTCATTCAAGGTAGCTGATATTGACTCTGTGAAGTTTAAGCACAGCGACTGAAAGCTTTTGATGAGTTTCCATGCTGAATTTTGTGAAACTGTTCAGTTACAAACATGACAAATCTAATCGTACCTTCACCACACCAGGACCAAAGCAATTAGTAGAAAGACAGGAATCAGATGAGTAACTCCAAGAGTTCAAGCTGAACAGAGTTGCTTGAGAGCTATTTCTCCCCCTCCCTTTCCTCCACCTATGCTATTGCTTCAACAGGGTCATGATAGCAAAGACATCACTGGTGAGGTTGGAAGGACTAGAGGCTAAGTACTCTAAGGATACAACACCAAGAGTTCACATAGTTCTCCAGAGGAATTACACAATGCAGCTCATCCATGGTATTATCAATATCCAACCAAGTTGGAATCCAAAATTAATACTGGACACATATTAGACAAACTCCCAAGATACCTATTTCAAAATACTCCAGACTGGAAGGGAAAGTAAAATGAGCACTTCTTCCATGACTATGCCACTGAAATAATGGATACATTTATGTAAGAACCTGTACATAAGGGGTGTGACTGAAGAGAGAGTGCAAATGAAAAACGGTTTTGCATACGAAAAGGAGCTGCCCCACCAAGAAGAAAAATTTAATGCAAGAAAGGTGTCACAAGAATTATCAGCTGGTGGTTTTGACACAGGAGACCCAGGTAAGTCAGAACACCTCTGCAGCTAAAAAGATCTGGGAGTGTGGAATACCACTGCATCCTATGCATTCGCACAGGAACGAAACCTGTGTTTCAGTAACCTGAAGTTACTACAGAGGGGCTGCAGACACATACGCACTCAGGGTCAGAACAAATACATACCATCACTCAGACAAAAACATACCAGCTTCCATTTTATTTGGGAGAATAAGTATTTTCTACTATATTATACTTAGCCACTGATTAGAAAACTAAGTATTTATAGAGAAAGTTAAGTCTGCAATAAATTTGAAAAATTTATTGTCTTGCCTGCTACTCTGTTTCACTCATTGCACTGTCCCTTTGCTGAAGACTTCTATACTTCATTCAGGACACCACCCTTAACTCCTGTAGTTATTTAATGCCCAGATACCATGCATCTTTTATCCTCTGGGGAGCCAGAAGCTAAACCAATGTGCCCGCTGGGATCTGTTAGCAAAGTGTCCAGTCAAAAAACATGTAAAACCTTTCAGCCCATTTATAGCTGTGTATCACTAAAATGCTGGAAGCCAACTTTACTCCACTGCATGTTTTAACATGAGAACTGTTCTTTCTCAGATTGAGGGATAGAGGCTTTTCAAATGTGTAACCAAGATCCAAAATACAGAACCAGAAAAAGAACTGATGGAAACAGCTTGCTCAGTGTCCATGAAGTTTTCCAGAACCTGGTTCACACATCTGACTAATATTTGTAGTGCTAACAAGATAAAGCAGGGTGTACAAAGGTCAAATTAAAAAAAAAAAGTACTATGAAATCTTGTTCAGGGAGTCACTCAAGTGGTATAGTTTCTAAGGTCTGTTACTTCAACTTAAATCTATATATCCAAAGGGCTGAAGGCAACCCTTTTTTAAAAAAGCAAAAGGATCAGATATTGGCGAGCCAGGTATCATTTACTTTTTTTTTATTTCTAAGACATACAGACAAACACATGATTTGATTATCATAAACCACCAAATCCACTGCTAGACAATTTACTACCACAGAAACACCATAATAACTTAGGTAGTTTAAGCCAAAACTCTACTGGGTTTGGGGGAGAAAACAAGTCTGATCTTATTAGTTTTTTCATCTATCATTCCGCTGGAAGTCCTGATGCTAGATTTTCAATTAGCCCTGTAACACAGTATTATTTTTTTCCTGAAGTTAATGATCCATCTGCATCTTCCTCCACAATGAACATGCTCTGCACAAAAAATTAATAGTACCAGTAACTAAATAAACAAACAACTATTCCTTGCTGGTCATGAGCAGATATTACCCTCAATGATAAATACAGTTATCACTTAAAGATAAGGGATCAGCTAGTGATTAAAGGAAAAATGCTTTAGTAACACCTACCCACAATATCATCTGCCACCAAAGGCAGACTTACAATCACCACATACCTCAGTCATAAAAAGAAGTGAGACTGGACACTCCTGCCTCTGCAGTATCTTTGCATAATTCTGCACCTAACTAAAAATCAACCACCATTATGACTCCACTCTACCACTACAGCTTATAAGGTGAGTTAACCACTAAAAAAGTGTGAAACTGTGCTAAATTTGTGACCTGCTAAGCCCTACTAAACCTCTGAGCCCAAACTGGAGAAACCACTCTTATCAGAGCAGGAGTTTGCATGTCATATGGGACAAAGACAACACAGGAAGTCTTGTAATGGCATAATAGCAGAGATGACACAAGGTTTGCTGCTGCTGCTGCCTCAAACTAATTAAAAATGAACTTTTCTCTCAGTAATCCTAGCCACTTGTCCCTGGACAAAGCTGAGACTTTCAGTTCCCCCTCTGTTCTACAGTCAGGGGAGCTGCAGCATCTGTCACCCCCATAAGAGACAACATCTTTAGTGCGGCTTAACTTCAAAAAGGGTTTTCTTACTCCTACCAACGATACAGCTGTTTGGCTGGACTGGATTGGTATTTGTAACCCTGTCTTCGGAAGATGATGCTTGAATACTGTTTGCTGGTAGACTAGTCTTATGCTTTAAAGGTGGCTGACCCTTTGTCTTAAAACAAATCCCTTAGGGCAACCCTTGCTCCCTGTATTCCACATCTTCCCATAAAGATTGTTTGCTTGAAAACATTTACAGGTATAAGAGAAAAAATGAACAACAACGAAGATGGCTGAACACCATAATTTGTTACAGAAACTTAGTAAATTTCAGCTGGGATAGCACACGGTAGAATCATCCAACGGTTTGGGTTGGAAGGAGTCTTCAAAGCCCATCTAGTCCAACATCTTGCACAAAATGAGGTTGCTGAAAGCTCTGTCCAATCTGCTCTTGAACATTTCTAATCATGGGGCATCTACAACTTCTCCAGCACACCTGTTCTGCCATCATTATAATAAAAAATTTCTTCCTCATGTACAGTCTAAATCCATACTTCAGTTTAAAACTGTTGCCCCTTGCCCTGGGCCCTGGTAACAAGTCTTTTTCTATCTTTTCTATGGGCTCCCTTTAGGTACTGAAAGACCACAATAAAGCATCCCTGGAGCCTTCTCTTCTCCAGGCTGAACAATCCCAACTCTCCCTGTCTTCACAGGATAGAGGCTTCAGCCCTCTGACCATTTGTCTTTTCCCATCCTTAACAGTAAAGTCTAGCACATCACATCAAAATTCACTTCCACAACTTTGTGAGATTGTCTGAAGAAGTACGGAGAACCTATGGGGAATAAGTGCTGAACGCAAAAAGGCTTTCAAATCTATCATCTGTTTGAGGATCCATTTAAAAACACCCTGCGTTTGCCAAGCTGCTGGTTCAGGTGTCTTACAAACACTTACTTAGCTGCTGTGTGAATTTTAGTTCTCTGGAGCCCTCCAGTGGAACGAACGCATAGGAATGGCCACGAAACCCATGAAACAGCACAAATATCCCACAAACACATTTCATCCGCAGGAGCCAGGCTGCTGACATAGACAACTACCAAATCCTAGTGCACATGTTGCTTCTCTAACTAGGTTACCGGCTAAATCAGGTAGACACTCTCCCCCGCGCATCCAAGGGCGCTGCTTCCCCAGCAGCCAGCGGCTCCTTCGGCACAGCCGGGGCGGGCTGCGCGCTCCCAGCATCCCAGAATTGCCGTCCCCGCGAGGTCGCGCGCTCCGCACCGGCCTCTCCCGGCCCCGCCAGGGCAGCGGCGGCGGCGCGGGCCGGCCCCGGGACATGCGCAGTGCCGGCCCTGGGCCCGTCCCCACCGGAGACCCCCGCTGGGGGCGGCGCAAGAAGGGGGGG
>WBMZ01008865.1:0-107998 GCA_013400975.1 Atrichornis clamosus
GGATGTGGGGATGTGCGGATGCTAGGCACAGGGCAGTGGCAGAACAGGGCACTGGGAACCTGTTTTCTGGCAGAGGAGGGAGCGCTGCACCCCTGCGTGAGCAGGGAAGGGGTGAGGGAGAGACATGCAAAGGCCACGCTGGAGACTGGGAGAGAGGGGTCTCTTCACCACAAGACAGACATGGAGGGGCTGGAGCGGGCCCAGAGAAGGGAACAGAGCTGGGAAGGGGCTGGAGCAGCAGGAGCAGCCGAGGGAGCTGGGAAAGGGGCTCAGCCTGGAGCAGAGGAGGCTCAGGGGGGCCCTTCTGGCTCTGCACAAGTCCCTGACAGGAGGGGGCAGCCAGGGGGGATTTGGGATCTGCTCCCAGGGAACAGGGACAGGAGGAGAGGGAACGGCCTCAGGCTGGGCCCGGGGAGGCTCAGGTTGGGTAGTAGGAATTTCTTCACAGAAAGAGTTGTTAATCCCTGGAAGGGGCTGCCCAGGGCAGTGGTGGAGTCCCCATCCCTGCAAGTGCTCAAAAATCAAGCAGAGGTGGCACTCCACGACGGGTTTAGTGGGCATGGGGGTCTTTGGACAAAGGCTGGACTTGGTGATTTGCAGGTCTTTTCCAACCGAAGTGCTTCTGTGACAGGTACTGGGGGAGGCTGTGGGCTGTGGGGATTGAGGGGTGGCTGCCCAGAGGGTGTTTTGGCCCGTAGGGAGGTGGGTGCTCTGCAGGGGCCACCGGGACTGTCCCAGCTGGGAGACAGGACAGGTGCAGGGATTGCTCCCTGTCTTTGGAGAAGTGTGGCTGCTGCCTGGAGGTGCTGAGAGGGGTGAAGAGGGAGGAGAGGACCCAAAGGCAAGAGAGCCTTCAGCTGGCAGGGAAGAAGGATTTGCTCCAGGATTTATTGCTCAGTTCTGGCTGTGATCCAGCCCTGCCGAGACCACCAAATCCCCCCCATTCCTCCCATCCCTCCTGAACAAGCAGATGCTGCTGGGATCCCCCAGGCTGCCCAGCACCGTCCTGGCTGCTCTCCTGCAGAAGCTGACAGGGTTTGCTGGTTCCTGGCTGGAGCCAGACACAGGAGGGGGCTCAGCACCTCTCGGGAGAGCTCGGCACCACCTCAGCCCGGGGCTGCCGAGGGGCAGGGGCTGCCTCTGGGGCTGCTGCGCAGCTCACACGCAGTGGGGCTTCTCCCGAAGCTGTCAGCAGGAGCCTGGTGAGTCAGGAGCAGCGTGCTCTGGGGCTGTGTGGGGCTCCGCGGGAGCTGTGCCCTCGAGGTGACAAGCTGTGGCTCCTGCCCTTGGAGAGGAGCCAGCCCCACAGCATTACAATTTAATTAAATTACTCCAGCAGCTGCTGGAAAGAGCTTGAACAAGAGAGAGAAAGAAAAACAGGGGTTTGGCTGTTGCCTCTGGAAGGGGAAGCGAGTGTGGGGAGTTGTGAGGCTCTCCTGGCTGCGCTCGGTGTCCCACCAGGGCAAAATGAGGGGTAACATCTTGCAGGTTCTCTCTGGGCCTGGGGGCAGCGCGGTGGGAGCTCACAGCCCTGTGCAGGCCCAGGACAAGGCTGTCAGATGTTTCCCTCTGCCCACCCTGAAGTCCTGCGTCTCAGCCTGGCCCTGGTCCGGGTCCAGCCTTGCAGCTCCATCCCCTTGGACGTGGGGAAGCAGACACTGGTGGAGGGGCTGAGGTGCCCTATGGCCAGAGAGAGCCAGGGAAACATGGAAGAAGTTCTGCACATCCATGCTCTCCTTGTTTTCCTCTGGAGGATTTCCTAAGGCCTTCTCCTCCCTTTATTCCCATCCCTGTGCCCATCAGCTGATCCAGCAATAAAACCAAACCTTTGCCCTGTGCCTCACCACTCAATTCCATTCCTCCCCTAAATCCCTCTGTGTTTTTCCCTGAGTCTCCTGATTCTTGTGGATTTATGTGTCAGTGCTCTCACCCCCTGCTTGGAGACTTTTACTCTTGCTGTCCCTCAGTGGTCACTGAAATATCTGGGGAGAAGGGGCACGTCACAGCTCAGGACACAGGGAGAACATCCCTGGAAGGTCCTTTATCCCTGGTCAGCTGGAGCACCGAATCCCCCACGTCAGCCTGGTGCTGGCACAGGGACACCAGAGCCCTGTGCTGAGCTGAAATCATCACACAGGTTTTAGCAAAGTTAGGAAAAATGGGATTTTCTTGAAAAGAAGGAAAAATAAACAAGAACAGCACGGATGATGTGGGAATGAAGCTGCTTTAGATGCACTGAGATAGGATTTCATCACTCCAACATAGAAAGGGGAAAAAAATCAAGGAGACTGGGAAACAGAGCTGGTGGTAGCCTGAATGAAATAGCCTGGGAGTTGGAGGGTGGTAGTCAGGCTTGTTTGGAAAGGTCTGGAAATGGTGAAGCAGGCAGTCCCCACCAGGGCAGGGTCAGGCTGGAGAGCAGGAAAAGGCTCTTCCCCCAGAGGGGGCTGGGCACTGACCAGGCTCCCCAGGGAATGGGCACGGCCCCGAGGCTGCCAGAGCTCCAGGAGCCTTTGGACAACGCTGCCAGGGATGCACAGGGTGGGATTGTTGGGGGGTCTGTGCAGGGCCTGGGGCTGGGCTGGGTGATCCCTGGGGGTCCCTTGCAGCTGAGGATACTCCGTGGTTCTGTGGTTCCTTCCAGGAGGTGGAGGGCTGCTTTCTGGGCAGTGACACGCCGCCGTGCTCTCACTCCTGCAGCACCTCCATGACCACTCCCGTGTCTCACCTGGGACACTGCACTTCTGCCCTGGCAGTTCCTCCTCCCTGCCATGGTACCTTTCCCAACACGTCCTGCCTCAGGGGCTGCTCTCTTTGTGCTGAGAGCTTTTCCTGGTGGCGTGCCTGGGCTGCTCTTCCCAGGCTATCGTGGCTCCTTGGCTTGCCAGAATCGTTTCCCTCTCTCCTCTCCAGGGCTGCTGTGGTTGGGCGGTGGGGTTACTGTGATCTGACCACATGGACACTCCTCTGAGCACAGAACCACATCCCGTGCCTTTTCCAGCTCACCCTCACGTGGCCAAGGCCATTGCTTGGCCCCCCTTCCCGGAGGGACAAACCCAGAGCCTCTATCAGCCAAACACAGTCCTTGGGCTAAATTCTCCTGGATATCAACAAGACTTTGAGGTGAGGAGCACGTCAATGAATGGGGGGTGGTGATGGTATCTCCTCATTCTGGGGACAGGAGGTGTTCAACTGAGGGGGTCCAGGGTCTGCACAGGGAAGGTCCATTGGGATGTGGGCAGAACCCACCAGCAAAGCAGGTCCAGCCCTGCCCCGTGCCTGAGCTGCCAGCAGCTGGCAGACAGAGCTTGTGGCTCCAGACACTCCTGTCACCCACAGAAACACTCTTGATAAAGGCAGGCAATAAAAGCCATGGATGGAAGAATAATTACCCAGGGGCGGGAAGGGAATAAAAAGGGAAAGGGCCTTGATGTAACATAAACATCATAAAAGGCCATAAAAGCAAAGCAAATGGAAGTGTGAAGGAGGCTGAAGGTTGGCAGCAAATGAACACAAACAGAGGGAGCCAGTCTGGAACAGTCTAGAAATAAGGAAGGTTATGGATGGGCTGAAATGGAGGAAGATGAAGCTGAGATGAAAGCGAGCAAGGAAATAGATTGGTGGAGTAGGTAACAGCTCTGATAGCTGCAACCCAGAGCCATGGAGCTCCTGAGAACACCCTGGTGAGGGCCATTGCCACAACATGAGTGATGGGACTGAGGAGGGGTAGGGCAGGGGGACAGGGCCAGGCCAGAGCTCTGGTGGCCAGAGGCAATAATGAGATGGGGAGCAAGGCCAAGGTGGGGAGGACATGCTCAGAGAGCCCTGTGGATGTCACACACACAGAAGAGGAGATGTGCCTGCTGGGAAAGCTTCCACAAGAGCAGGGCAGGGGGCAATCCGTGCCAGGACATGGTAGGAGGCTGCCTGTACCTTCCTGCACGGAGCAGGGCAGGCTGAGCCAGCAGGAGTGAGGCTCCCTGGCTGAGCTGGACTGACCCTCCACACACTGGGGCCTGCTTTGCTGTGCTCAGGGCCCCTCACTCCCAGGAACAACGGGCAGATGGTGAAGCAGACACCAAGAGGAGCCTCCAGGCACTGGTGACATCAGCCTGGAGCCCTGGGAGATGCTGCTGAGAGCGAGGGGGGAGCGTCCTCCAGCTGCGGCGAGTGCCAAACATTTCTCATTCCTCATGTGCTCTTATTAACACCTCCACACGCAACAGAGCTGCGAGCAAGGTCTTCCTGAGCTCTGCTAATTATTAAACACACTTCTGTGAAGTTTAACTAGACGTGCTTGTCAGCTGCTGGCAGGAGGAGAAAAGTGGGAGAGACTTGTAAACAGGCAGTGGTGACTCAGAGGGAGCCCTGCCAGGGCTGCCAGCGCTGGGCCCGCTGCCTTCAGGTGTCGTTGTCTACCTGGAGTTCCAGATCCAGCCTGGATCTCTGCTGGGATGAGCTTCAGGAGCCTTGCAGGGGCTGTGCTGACATGATGGGGGTGTTTCAGGCTCCCAGCACCTGCTCTTGGCCACATTGGGATGGTCCAGCAGGATCTTGGAGGCCCTGGGGCTTGCAAAGGCTCTTGGGGGGTAACCTGCCCTTCACAGAGGCTCCTGAGAGTTCTGCCTTGAAGACTTTTGCTTCTTCTCCAGAGGCTGGGTCAGTGTGAAGGAGCTCTGACAGCTGCTGCACCAGGGAAGTGGCTTTTAGGCTTGTGCACAACAATTTTCACTCTTTCAAGGCCACTCCAGCCCCACTCAGAGCACACAGGCTGCTCCTCTCCCTCCCTGCCTGGGGTGCTTTGGGGCAGAGATCTGTACATAGAGCACAAATTCTCTGCTCCTTGGTTGCTTTACAGCACTGAATTCGTGGTGATTTAGGGAAGGATGGGTGGACCTAGTGCTCTACTCAGCCTATTCAGAGGGAAAAAAAGACTGTGTATATAAATGAGTTAAAAGTCTGTGAAAATCTCAAACACTTCAACTCTCAGATCATAACTTCTCCAATTAGAAGTGCTGGGAGCTGAAGGGATTGAAAGCAGCCCTGCTGAGAGGGACTTGGGAGCGCTGGGGAATGGAGAGCTGGATGTGGCCTGCCCTTGTGCACAGGCAGCCCAGAAACCACCCCTGTGCTGGGCTGATCCCACAGCGTGGGCAGCAGGGGAGGGAGCTGACTCTGCCCCTCTGCTCTGCTGTCATGGGACCCCACCTGCAGAGCTGCTCCAGCCCTGGCTCCAACACCAGGAGGACGTGGAGCTGCTGGAGAGAGCCCAGAGGAGGCCACGGAGCTGCTCGAGGGCTGGAGCCCCTCTGGAGCCAGGCTGGGAGAGCTGGGGGTGCTCACCTGGAGAGGAGAAGGCGCCAGGGAGAGCTCAGAGCCCCTTCCAGGGCCTCAAGGGGCTCCAGGAGAGCTGGAGAGGGACTTGGGACAAGGGATGGAGGGACAGGACACAGGGAATGGCTTCCCACTGCCAGAGGGCAGGGATAGATGGGATATGGGGAAGGAATTGTGCCCTGTGAGGGTGGGGAGGCCCTGGCACAGGGTGCCCAGAGCAGCTGTGGCTGCCCCTGGATCCCTGGAAGTGTCCAAGGCCAGGCTGGACGGGGCTTGGAGCACCCTGGGACAGTGGGAGGTGTCCCTGCACAGGGCAGGGGTGGCACTGGATGGGCTTTGAGGTCCCTTCCCACCCAAACCATTCTGTGATTCCACAAAAAAGGATGGATGCGGGGCTGGATATGAACTTCCTTCCCTGCTTTCTGCTGCAGAGCTCTCCTGGCTCTGCTCCTCCACCACCCAAAAGAGGCTGCTCCAATCTCTCAGCTCCCGGCAGAAGTGCAGCTGACGGGGCCTGTGGGTGGGACTGGGACATTCCGGCAGCACGCTTTGCACCGAACTGCGCGGGGTGACACAGGACAGGGGGAAATGGCCCAGCTGAGCTGCACGTTCCCCGAGGGCAGGGCCTGCTGTGCTGTGCTGAGGCTGGACAGACACCACAGCTCCGCCTGCGCCGCCTGCGTGTCTTGGGACCCCCACTTTCCTGTGCAAACAGCAACCTCTCAACCTGCACGCTGACCCAGAATACAGGAAGAGAAAATCCCGCACATTCCCAAAGTGGTCGAGCAAATCCCTCGGCTGTCACACCCACACTCCCGGTTCCTCTACTAAAAGATGTAATTTTCATGCCTCTTTTTTTCGAAAAGAAGACAGAAAGAGAAATTACTCTTGTTTAATAACATTAGGATTTAAGTACCCTTAATTAGGCATGGGATAGATGTGCATGAGCTGTTTGCTTCCTGTGCTGCTGATTTTTAATTGGAGACTATTTTTTGCCAGAGTGGGTGACCGGGCTGCACCACAGTTTCTTTGGGATAGGAAAAGATAGAGGGGTGTTTTTGTTTGTTGGGTTTTTCTGTTTTGGTTTGTTTGGGTTTTTTTTGTTTATTTGGGGTTTTTTTTGTTTGTTTGGGTTTTTGTTGGTTTTCTTTGAGGTTTTTTTTTTTTGTTTGTTTGTTTGGGGATTTTTTTGTTGGTTTTGTTTGTTTGTTTCTGTTTGTTTGGTTGGGTTTTTGTCGGTTTTGTTTGGGTTTTTTTGTTTGGGGTTTTTTCGTTTGATTGGGGGTTTTTTGTTGGTTTTGTTTGCTTGTTTGTTTGGGTTTTTTTCGTTTGGTTTTTGGTTTTTGTTTTTTGTTTTTCTTTTTTTTTGGGTGGGGGGAGGTTAATGTGAGGCTTAGAATTTATAGATTATATCAAAATTCAAGTGGCAAAACCTGAAAACTGTAGGGCCTGCCCCATCCTTCCTGCGTGAATATTTCTATTAAGCTGGATAGAACCACAGAACACGGGAATGGGATGGGTTGGAAGGGACTTTAACAACCAACACATTCCAAACTCCTGCCATGGGCAGGGACAACTTCCACAAGGAAAGGTGTAAGCAGGAAGCCACAGACAGTGATGGATACAGGGCTCTGCAGAGACAACAGCAAATTTTCCAGGGAGAAGCCTGAAAGCCAAAGCCCCCGGGCAGGGGAGATGTTAACAGGGGTCAGAAGGGTGGCACAGGGATCAGGGAACACCCTCTGCAGTGGAAAGCAAATTGCTTTTCTCTCTCCAAACCCCTGAATTTATTTACTGCCCCCTTTCCCCAGCCAGCTGGAGGAGCAGCCAAATGGGCTTTAACCCCTGGTTTGCTGGAAACCAGGCTCCAAATCACAGCAGGGATGCGCTGGATGATCCATCCTCCCGTGAGTCCTCCCGGGAGCGAGTGGCACGGCCTCAGGAGAGGAGTGGAAGTGGCCCCGCTGACCCCGGGGCTGTGGCTCTGCTCCCAGGGCTGTGCAGGTGGCTGGCAGCCAAAACTGTGCCCAGAATGGCAGAGCAGGGCTTTTATTTTAAGGTTGCCCACTGCAGTGCCACACAATAATGCAAGTCCTGCGATAAGGAATGTTAATAACCCTCCCTTTCTGCCAGGAATAGAGTCCCTATCTGCAAACCCCTCCGCTCCCATCGGGCAAAACAAAGCCCAGCGCATGAAAATAACAAAACCAGGAGCTGGGGAAGTATTTGGATTCAGGAAAGACTAAATATTTAACTTGTGAGGCCAATGCATCCTGGAATGTATGGGGCACTCCAGGAACAGCTCCCCATTGTGCAGGGGCCACGGGGGAAGGTCCTCTTGACCAGCCCGTGTCCTGCAGGGCCGCCAGGCTGCCCCAGCCAGCCCGGGGTTCTCCCTGGGGTGGGAGGTCAGCAGGTCCTTGCAGGGGTGAAGGTGTTTTCCGTGACGGCTGTCACAGTTCGGGGGCTGTGCCCCCTGCAGCCCAGGGTGGTGCTGCTTTTCTTTCACATCTGCAAGGGAAAACGCTCAAATTTCTGCCCGGTCTGAGCTGGAGATTGCATCGTTTGCTGGCTGCTACCACAAACACCCCACATTTATCAGCACCTAGAGAAGTCTCGCTAACTGGTGGAGCATCTCCAGGTTCTCTCTTCCAGAGGGAAAAGCAGAAGATGCCATGTGTGGCCCTGCTGTTTGCTCGGGACTGGGCAGCTCGGGGGAGTGCAGGGGGAGCCCTGCTGAGCAGGGAAGCACAGGGGCAGCTCTGCAGTCACAGCAACATCCCAGCCTTCCCTGCCTGCAGGAACCTCCTGCTGGGCCAGTCAGGGCACTTCTGTGACATCAGCACACTGGTGTTGCAAGCTCTGAGACCTCTGGTCACTCTCTGGCCCCTGGCACCTGAGGCACACCTCCAGCAAAGCCAAAATTGGAAAGGCAGAAGTTTTGCTGCTGAGACCAACTTCCCAGTTCCCACTTCCTCCGAGCCTGTCCTGTCCTGGGAACTGCTGTCACTAAAGGTTTGGCTGTTTGGCTGGGCCCTGGGCTGGTGGGGAGTGTCCCTGCCCTTGGCACGGGGTGGAATGAGGTGGGCTTTGGGGTCCCTCCCAGCCCATGGGTCTGTGGTTCAGGTGCCACCCTGACCATCCAGACTGAACCCAAGGGCCTTCTCAGAGTGGGCACCGCTCATCCTGCCCATCCTGTGAATTGATAGGGAAGGGGAAGAAGCAGCACCTCCTTCCCTGCTGTGTGGCTGTGTGGGACAGACACCCAGCACAGAGCCGGGGCTGTCCACTCCCCAGCAGAGTGGACAGCCCCGTGTGCAACCCAAACACGTGCAGGGGGCTGAAAGTGCACACACCCCTGAGAGAGCCTTCCCCAGTCCATGTCAGGAGAGCTCACCTTATGGAGCGGGAACTGGAGATGCCTCCCCCAGCTCCCGGGAGAGCCGTGCCGGGCAGGAGCCCCAGCCCCGGGGCAGTGGTGCCTCTCCTGCCTGTGCCACCCCACAGTGTCCACATCCCTGATCCCAGGGCCAAATCCCTGCCTGCAGTGTTTTGGAATCACCATGTAAGACACAAATGCAAAGCTGGAGTATCCTGGATACCCTCATAGCATTCAAAATAGGCAAAAAGCCAGGACTCAGGCTCCCAGGTATAGTTTAGGATCAGGTGGATGGGGTTATCCAAGTGTGCCTTAGGTAACCCTGGGTGGCACAGGGAGAAAACCCTGGGATCTGGACCCTGGTGAGTGTCTGTGCCTGAACCTGGGGAACGGTGAGCCCAGGGAATTCATCCACACAGCCAACACAGGCACCTCCAGGGCAAATCCCATCCAGTCCAATCCCTAACAGTGGGAGAGAAAGACCAGGGAAAGCACAACAATAAGACACTTCTTTTCATTTATCTCCATTTTTATAAATATCTGTATGTATTTTTTAACAAGAAAAGCAACTCCTATTAGTGAGGAGAGTGGATTTTGCCTGCTTTGCAAAGTTCATCCATTGTTCAAAGCAAACTCTCCTGTCCAACACAAACAGGGACTCTTGAAAACATTCTCATCCAAAACAATTGCCACGACTTTTGATGTTTTCATGGTCCTTGCTCTCCCCTACTGTTTGATCATTATGTTTTACAATATTTTTTCCCCTTGCTCGCAGGCGCTGTTCCAGGTGCCCCTGCTCTGGAATTCACGGCTTCATCATCCAAGCTCCTGCATTCAGTGAGATACAATGGAAAGAATTCCACGGCATTTATTTTGACTGGGATCACTGCCCCTCTTGCCTGTTTGCACAGCCTCAGCAGAGTTCACGGAGTATGGCCAGGCTGAAGGAGTTCAGCTCCAGAGGATCATCCCCTTCCTTCCTAGGAATCCCATCCAGAGCTCTCCTGCTGGTCACATCTTCCTTGGCATTCCACAAGAAGGGCTGAGCACTTTGCTGCAATTATTATAAATGAACCTTCAGGATCTGGCTGAGACCAGGATCCTGCACTCAGGGAGTGATCCTTGCTCCTAAAAATGACACTGGCAGTGCAGAAGGCACATGAGGACACAGAGGGAATGTGAAGGGAGGGCGGGGAATGATCTTTGGAGAGCTGCAAGCCCTGCTCTCTCCAGAGGAAGAGCCTCTCCAGCCAGGCAGGGGCCAGGCTTTCTCCTGAGCACAGCTCTGGCAGATGTGCAGCCCTTTCCTAGACAGCCTCGAGACGCTGTGGGGGAAAGGAGGAAATCCCCAGAATGAAAACAAGCCCAGATCAGAACAGTCAGTTCCTTGTAATCCCAAATCCCCCCTCTTCACTGGCCAAGAGCGTGTAACCAGCAGCAGAACCAGCTCATCCTTTCAAAGTGAAATACAGGGAATTGGGCTCTGTGGAACCTATTATAGCTGGGGATTTTTTTCTTTTTTTTTCACTCCTAACATTGTAATTTTTAAGGAATACAAGACTGGGTAACTAACCCTAAATTACATGGCTTGGATAAGTCATAGGTTCATGGAATGGTTTGGGTTGGAAGGACCTTAAAGCCCGTCTCATTCCTGCCACGGGCAGGGACACCTCCCACTATCCCAGGGTGCTCCACGCCCCGTCCAGCCTGGCCTTGGACACTTCCAGGGATCCAGGGGCAGCCACAGCTTCTCTGGGCACCCTGTGCCAGGGCCTCCCCACCCTCACAGGGAAGGATTGCTCCCACATTCCTAACTTAAATTTCCCCTCTTTCAGTCAAAACATTTTATTTAAAGAGTTCAATAAACTGAGAGCATTCCAGAGACTGAAGGTCCAATCCAGTACCATGCAGGAAAACTCAGCTGTGGCTGCTTCCTTTCTTTACTAAATAAGAGAACAAACGGACTCAAAGGCTTCAAAATATTTCTGGAACACACCAAGTATAATTTATGCAGTCAAATCAAGAGAACTGATCAAGCAGGACTGTCCTTTTGGGACTTTTCTCTAAATATATCTCTCTGAACTAAGCACTGCCTAAAATGAACACACGTGAGGAGACCCAGAGGTGGACAGGGCACCTGCACACCCCCAAGGACAGAGTTTATCCCCGACATTGGCGCAGAGGGAGGCACGGTTTCATCCCCTCTGTGTTTTTGCTGCATGAAACACTCAACACCAGCAGCAGACATCTCCACAGCTGGCAGAGCTCGGCCGAGGGCAGCACTTCCACTCTCGTGGTGCTTTTGGTGACAGGAGCACCCTGCTCTGGGCTGTCCCATCCTACACCAGTGGTGAGATTTTTCTCCCCATGATCTCCCCTCCCTGTGGGGACACAGCAGGACACCACCATGGGAAGGTAACCAGGAGGGACATCAGGGGGTTCCACACTCCCAGCAGGGCTCTCAGCTGCTTTGTCCCATTTCTGTGGGGCTCACAGGGGCGGCACAGCCTGCACAGTGACCTTCATGCACCCACCACACTCATCCAGCTCTGCTCTGGGCAGGAATTACATTATTTAAACCCAGCTTCTCTTCCCCAACTTAACTCTTTGCCATGCAGTCATTTCAAAAAAACCAACAAAAAAAGAAGAAATGTAGTGATTCTGTTAATTGGGACAAAACAGAGCAGGCCTGTAGGGCCTTTCCTTAATTCACTCCCTGAACAATGTTCACTGATCAGGACTGGAGATTCAATTAAGTACCTTGGGGTGGTAATTCACAAAGACAAAATAAGGAGTTTGCAGATAATTTGTCTTTCCTTCTCTCCCAGAACGCTCCTGCTGAGCAACACAGGGTCTGTCTATAATTGGCAACATTAATACAATTAAGATGGTAATTTTGCCCTGTTTTCCTTCTGTATTACAAAGCATCTCTCTTCACATCCCTCAACACATTTGACTGTGCTAAATTCCATCATTATTTCTGTCCTTTGGGCGAAGAGGGCAGCCAAAGCCCTGCCTTCAGCCACGGCAGAGGGGCTTGTGCTGCTCCTGCCTGAGACATTTTCAAGGATTAAAAGGTGTCGGGGTCCAGGGAGGGGCAAATGGAGAGGACTGTTGGTTTGCATTCAAGCACAGAGTTAATGACTGTCTCGCTGGGCACGTGGCGGTAATTAGGAGGAAACCAGAAAAATAATTACAATCTCAAAACACCCCCGCACCTCCTCCTGCTCACCTACCAGCCCTCCAGCAAGGCAATCCCTGGAGATCCTGCCCGCTGCCCTTCCCACGGGATCTCTTCCCGCCATTGACTCAGCTCTTTCCACTGCGGAGGGGGTGAAGAGCTGGTGGGGATGAGATGGGCCAGCGAGGAGGGCTGAAGGATGGAAGGGTGGACAGGTCAGACAAGAGGAGAGCACTGGCAACAAGACGCAGGCCGGGGACAAACGTGGGCACTGAGACCATGGAGGAACAGGAAGGGTTCACACCTGGGAGTGCCCCCTGCAGCCATGCAGGGAGCTCTGCCCACCCCAGCCCGGGTGAAGCTGCTCTGGGCAGTGGTGCTGCTCTGGGCTAACTCCCAGCCGTGCCCAGGAACCCCCTGGGAGAGCCCTCCTTGCTCCAGCGTGGGATGGCCAAACAGCTCCAGCAATTAATCACCCCAAGAAACGAGCGCCAGCAGGCGGGAGGGATCCCAGGCACTCCTGGATCTCCTCTCAGAGCCAGCGGGTGCAGTGAGCAGTGCTGGGGACGGGGAACTCCTGGGGTGACCCGTGAATGTGTTTGGGGGTTGCTCAGAGTCACCCAGGAGAACCAACAAAGAAATTATCCTACTAAAACCCACAAGCTTGCACCATTTCCACACACAGGCAAGGCAGAGGCTCCTGGGCCTGATTTCCCATGCAGAGAAGTATCGGGCTGGCAGCACAGGTGGGTTTGAGCACTACCCACTCCATGTGGTGTGAGCCAAACACGCTGCCTCGCCCTGGGCTATGCCTTCTCCAAACTCCTCCTTTGTGAGAGGAAGCTCTTGGATTTGCTTTTCCTCCTGCCTGGTTAGAACAGGGATTTTCTGGAAGCCAAACAAAGGCAATGGAGATTGTCTGGGAAGATAAAGAGGGAACAGTCTGAACAAGCAGGAAGCTAAGGGGGAACGAGGCTTAAACGTGGCAAGTAAACAAAGTCATTTCTATTCCATGCCTTGCAGAAGAGGAGGAAGAACCTGAGGGGCTGTGGAGGTCTTTGCTCATGGACAGTGCCTCAGGAAATGTGGAGGCTCTCCACAAGGTCTGGGAGAAGAAGTTTTGATCCAAAGCCTCCAGATTTGGTTCCCCTCTCAGACAGTCCCTGCTGAAATCCAATGACAGGAAATCCCTGCAGCATTCCACAGACAGAGGAGCAAGACACACAGAGGCTTTGCCCAAGGTCCCACAGTCCTCGTGGTCCTGAACCCTGCCCAGCTCTGTCCTCCCCTGCTCCCAGCCCCTGCTCCCAGCCCTGCCAGCAGCTGGGGGAAGGAACATGATTGAATCTCTTCCTACCTTAGAGCTCCCTGATGGATGGAGCAGCACGGAGAGCAGCCCGTGGGCTGAAATGTCCTGGCATGAGCAGAGACAAAGCAGAGCTCTCAGAGCAGCAGGCCTGGGAGCCACCACCCAGCACGTGCCTGTCCCTAGCAGGGCTCTGGCTGTGCGCTGGAAAATCGGGCTGTGCTGTCCTCACACTCAGGAGAACGCTCTCAGGGGGTGCTGAGCAAACAGAGATGATGAGAAGTTCAGGAAAGGTGAGGGAGGGAAGGGTGGGCTGGACAGGGAGCGGGGGCTCTGCAGGCTCTGCTGATGTGGGTTTGGTGGCCTCTGCTGCCTCCCTCTCTCACACAGCCCAAGACTGACCAGTGGTTCCCAAGCCATGAGTGACTCAGTGCATCCCAGGGTAAGGGACAGAAACTCTCCTGAGGATCCAGAGTCACGGCATGGCTGTGTCTCAGCTGGAAAAACAAAATACCTGCACATCTGTGTCCACAGGACCTGCAGGTACTGCCCTGGCTGTGGCTTCCTCCTCCATGATGAGGTCAGGCTGAAGATTTGGGGCAGAATTTCTGAGCTTCTGGGTACTCCAACCACCCCGAGGTCCTTCCTGCTCCCTGGGCAATGTCTGAGCTTAAATCAAAGTGTTTTTCCAAAGTTCTAGGTCCAAACCCGTAATTGTTTTAGTTAAAGTCATGAAGTTCCTCTCTCCATAAAAAGGTGTGCCTTGTGCCTGCTCCAGCTTGGTCCCATTCCCAGTTCCACCCACTCTGGGTCTCATTTCTCTCCTGCCTGATGGATTGGAGGGTGTTTAATGAGCAAATGCTCATTAGGTGCCCAGACACTGCCCAGGCAGCTCCTCCATCCTGCTCACTCCAAGTGCATCTCTCTGGGCTGAGGGCTGGGCACAAGGCCCCAGTGGCCAGGGAGAGGATTTCAGCCTCTCTGCTCCCTGCTCACACAGCCCCAGGTACCTGCTCAGCACAAGGAGCTCAGATCCCAAGGATTTCTCAGTCCTTGGCCCAGAACAGAGCTCCTCTCCTGCAGGACATCCCGTGTGTAGGAGCCTGTCTTTGGCTTCTCTCCAGTGGAAGATGTCACTGAGCCGACCCTGCCCCAGCTTCCAGCCTGGAGGGACAGCAGTGGGGAGCCTGGGATGGAGGTGGAGGGATGCAGGGATGACAAGGCCCAGGCTGGCAGCAGCAGGGATGAGGCATCAGCAATTTGCCCTTCTCCTTCTCCTTCTCCTTCTCCTTCTCCTTCTCCTTCTCCTTCTCCTTCTCCTTCTCCTTCTCCTTCTCCTTCTCCTTCTCCTTCTCCTTCTCCTTCTCCTTCTCCTTCTCCTTCTCCTTCTCCTTCTCCTTCTCNTTCTCCTTCTTCCTTCTCCTTCTCCTCTCCTTCTCCTTCTCTTCTCCTTCCCTTCCCTCTTCCCCTGGGGTCCTCCCTGTGGGTCTCAGCCACCCCAGGAGCTGCTCCCCGTGTTTCTGAGGTCAGGTTTTGCAGACAGGTCACTGTGAGGTGTCACCACCAGCACCCAGAGGCTGTGCTCCTGCTCTGGTCCTGTGAATGCTGGTGGAGCAGGAATGCTGGTGGAGAGCAGCACTGCCCCAGGGCTGGAGCTCTCTGCACAGGCTGGAGCAACCCGGGGCAGAGTGGTCTGGCTGTGGACAGGGCTGAGCTCAGTTTTCCCGGGGTATGGGGCCCTTTGCTGTCCCCACAGCTGTTCCAGGCAGGGGCTGTGACCCAGGACATGCTGATACACCAGTGGGCAGTGCAGGAGTCTGGATCTCAGGGACGGGGGCACCAGCACCAAACTGGGCACTGCCAAAGCCCTGCAGCTCCTGGGCTGCCCTGCAGCCCCGCAGGGAGGGAGCCAGAGCAGGGCACACGTGGCTCAGCTCTGAGCTCACGAAGGAGCTGTGTTTGGATCCTCCAGGGATAACGTGCTTAGCCAAGGCAGGGATTTCTGCAGCTCTGAAGTCATGCAGGTCACTGGGCACGTTCCTCCAGACCTGGATTTCTCCTTTCCAAGCAGTTTCCTCTCAGTCAGCACAGTTGTATTTTTTGGCCTTCCCCCCCCTGTTTCCTGCTGGCTCCCTTCTCTCGAGCTGATGAGCTTCTGGAGCTGCTGGGCTGGATCCCTGCTCTGCCAGCTCCTCCCAGCCCTGCTGCTGGCCCTGCTGATGTTTGTAGCAGGCTGTGCTTCCCCCCTGCCTCTGGCCCTGTGTGACGAGGGCTTTGGGGCCCCTCCAGAAGGTGATGCCCGAGAACAAGGGCTGGAGTGAGGGCACTCATTGCTTGCCTCTGCATCAGCTCCAAGGGCTCTGTGATTTCTGGCACCACAGCCTTGATTCTCAATTGTTTCCTTAAGAGAGATTTCATTGGGAAACGTGAGAAAGGATTTTCAAAAGGGGAGCGAGGAGCACACCAGGAGCTGCCAAGTGGGGCAGAGGAGATGCTGAACCACCAATCACCAGCTGCTTGCTGAGGGTAAATAAGCTCCCAGTGACTGCACAGACACACAGCTCACACAGGAAAAGCCACACGGACGTTTCAGCCAGGGCCAAAAATTTCTGGGATCATTTAAGTCTCATAATGGTAGAATTGTAAAATCAGGGAATATCCTGAGCTGTAAGGGACTCACAGGGATCACCCAGTCCAGCTCCTGGCCCTGCACAGACACCCCAACAATCCCACCCTGTGCATCCCTGGGAGTGTTGTCCAAACGCTCCTGGAGCTCTGGCAGATCCTGAATGGGATTTTTAAAAAGTGCTAATACTTATCACCTTTACTCTTCAAGTCCTGATCCTTGTCCAGGCTCACACCTGTACCTGCAATCCTAAAAATTTAGGTACCCTGATGCAAAAGCCATGGGGGCTACCTGAAATCCATTTACCTGATTTACATCCCTTTCCAGAAGGGTGAACTGTGCAGACCTGAGCATTTGTACACCATTAGAAATTGTGGGAAAAGGGAGACAGAGCAGCTCTCAACTGTTTTTTACAGTGGAAGAGGATGGGGACTGAGGGGGTTTTTCCACTCCCTAAATATCCCGCTATTGAGGACGGGTGGCAGCTCCCAGGTAAGGCACCTCCATGCATCTGTCTCTGCCTGTGACACGTAACTGTCAGCTCCTGTGCCTCGGCGGAATGTCTGTGTTGGGGACATGGCTCATTGGGGGACCTGGCAGCTGCTGCTTGGACTCAACGACCTTCGAGGTCTTTTCCAGCCTTAATGACCCTGTGGTTCTGTGCTGTCCCTCGAGGTGCAGAGATATCTCCAAGGGGTGGCGCAGGGATGGAGCACTCACAGATACTTTCATTTTTCAGGCTTTCCCAAAGCACCTGCCAAGCTCCCTGCGGGTCCTGCCCCATTGGGCCTGGCTTTAGATGGGATGGACACATTTCTCCTGGTTTAGCTCCCTGGTTGCTGCCCTTCCTCTGCCCAGAGCATCCTCTCCTTCTCCTGCACCAGTTCTGACATCTGGAGAATCCCAGAATCCCAGAACGGGTTGGGTTGGAAGGGACCTTAAAGCTCATCCCATCCCACCCCTGCCCTGGGCAGGGACACCTCCCACTATCCCAGGGGGCTCCAAGCCCCGTCCAGCCTGGCCTTGGACACTTCCAGGGATCCGGGGGCAGCCACAGCTTCTCTGGGCACCCTGTGCCAGGGCCTCCCCACCCTCACAGGGAACAATTCCTCCCCCATATCCCATCTATCCCTGCCCTCCCATGAAGCAGGAGGCTCAGGTGCTGCTCCCTTACCATGGACAAGTCACCTGTGCTGTGTCACCTGGGCAAGGATACATTCCAGTTTCTATTTTCCTAAGGGAGCTGGGCTGTTTCACTCCAAGCGCTGGGAACTGCAAACGTCCCTGCTCTGGGAAACTTTCCATTCCCCACTTCTGCCCAATCATTACTTGCAGCTCAGTAGAGTGATTTGCCTCGCTAATAGATCACAGAAACGAGTGCCAGTGGTTAATTACACGCTGCACAAAAGCAGGGATGCCATTCTCCCCCCAGGGCGGGATTTCATATCCCTGCCTTGCTCTCCTTTCGACTGGCGGAGCGTGCCTTCAGCCATCTCCAGACTCATTTCACCACATGGATTAGGACACCCTGCTGTGACAGAGGAGGGAGATGACAGAACCCCCAGGCCATACACATGTACACCCCCCCTCACAAGCACAAAGCTGCTCGAAGCCATCGATCACATCTCAGCTGTCATTTGTCCTTGCAAAAGGCTCATCACCACCAGTGGCTCCCGAGCCACGGCACACAGCTCTGCTAAACCTTCTTGCAGGCACCATTTATTCCCAGGTGTTTTTAAGATGGAGAGAAAAACCACTCAGAGCAGCTGGGTCTGGCTTTTCCAGGCCAGGAGGAAAGGCCAGTGGGATAAGTGGGTTTTTGGGTGCTGAGGGGGATCAGTGACACAGCCGAGGGTTTGCCCAGGCCTGAGGGCGACCTGCAGAGCTGGAGGGTGATGGGTCGTGCTCAGGGACCAGAGGAAAGAGCAGGAACCAGAAACATCCTGTTCCTCTCTCCTAAGAACTAGAAACATCCTGTTCTTCTCCTCCAGAAACCACAGAACCACAGAGTCATTGAGGTTGGAAAAGACGTCCAAGATCCTCGAGTCCAACCTTTGACTGAATCCCACTGTGCCCACCTAACCACATGGTGAAGTGCCACCTTTTGATGTCTTTTGATCACTCCCAGGGATGGTGACTCCACACTGCCCTGGGCAGCCCATGCCAGTGCTTAACCACATTTTCAGTGGGGAATTTTTGTCTCACATCCCACCTGAAATTCCCTTGGCATTACCAGGCTGTGCAAGGGGATGAGCAGGACATTTCTGTATCGAGTTCTAGCACACCACTCTGCTGGCCGTGCCCATTCCTGATTCCCGTGCACGCCAGGGATGGCACAGGGATGTGGATCCCAGGTGTTTGGCTCTGTGCACACACTCCTGGCAGTCTTACCTGCTGCAGGTGCCAAGTCCTGGGACAACGTCCCCCCTGTCCTTGGGCAGGCAGTGCAGGGAACAAACACCTTGCACAAAACTCTCAGACAACATCTGCATGAAAATTAGGGGGATTCAGGGATCTGCTGTATTTGGACAAATCAAGATTTTGCCACCAAAAACTTAGCAGGCATTAATTTGTTGTTGTTGCTGTGACCCTTGCTATGTTTGTGTCTTTCCTGCTTTCCTTGACACCAGAAGGGGAAATGAAGAGAAGAATCCAGACTGTTCCTACAGGGCTGCAGCAAGATCTGGAGGTTGCTCCTATGCATGGAGCAACTATTTCCATTTGTCCCAAATTACTTTGGTTTTTGGTGGTGGGGAGAGGAGAAGAAAACAAAGTCCCAGAGGAGAGCTCAGAGATCATTTCCACAGCCAAAAACCCCACAGCTCTGGGGCTCATCCTTAGTCCACAGATGGAGAAATTGAGGCATGGGAAGGGAAAGGAGATCCTCGGCACAGCCCAGCAAAGAAGGCAGAAAGAAAAATTCCTTCATGGTGAATTAGATAACCACAGAATCCCAAAATTGTTATGGTTGGAAAAGCCCTCTAATATCATCAAGTCCAACCATCAGCCCAGCAGCACCACCAGGCTCACCATGAGCTCCAGTGCCACATCCACGCGTTTTTGGAACACTTCCAGTGATGGTGACTCCATCACAGCCCTGGGTCCCCTGTTTCAGTGCTTTACAACCCCTTTCCTGAGGAATTTTCTCCTATTGTCCAACCTAAACCTCCCCTGTTTTTTCCTGAGTGAAGCTCACCACGGGCCATGAGGCTCATGCAGGGAGCAGCTGCCGCAGGGCCAGGGACATGAGACTGGTTTTACTGCCAGTAAAACAAACTCCTTGTGGTGTCTGCACTGTGACTGCTTTTGGGGGTGTCCTGCAGCTCTGGCAGAGCATTTCTGAGGGCACTAACCCTGCGTGTCACCTCAGAGCTGTGCAGGGAAACAAAAGGAACCTCACCTGGGGTCGGGGTGCAGATAACAGCTCCCACGGAGGACAGGAGGCATTTCCCTGGAGCATGACCGAGCTCCAGGTGTGTAAGCAGTGGCTCAGTGAGAGCCTGGCAGGTGCAAGGGGGAGCCGAGAGGGTTCTGCTGCTCTCCAGGCAAATGTCCTCACCCAGGAACCCCCAGTGCCCTTTGTGCCAGGGAGCAGCAGTGAGTCCTGGCGTGTTTGCACCTCCTCCCACACGAGGGTTTATTTTGTCATTTGGCCAGCAAGAGCCACGTGTGCACATCTGGCATCTCCAGCCCCTGCTCCTGCTCAGCTGTGGTCTCACCCAGTTCCCTGACCCAAGGGACAGCCTGGCTCCATGGCCAGGTGTCCCCTCTGCTTTCCAGCCCCACATTTCCTGCCGTGGGTTCAGCCCTGGCCCGTATAAACCCCAGCTGGATGGGAGGAATTCCTCCAAGAAGGAGAAGCCATGGACAGCCCCAGTGCAGACCTGGGGCTGAAGGAACCTGCGGTTCCTATCAGCTGGAAGCCTGGAACCCAAACAGCTGCTCATGCTTTTCCCAGTGGGGCACAAATATCCCAAAGCAGGACAGAGTCCAACCAACTCCACCTAAACCCTCCATGTCAGGAACGTGGATCCCTCAGAAGAAATTCAGGAATCACCTTGCCTCCACCTTGGCATGTCGGTGCTCCCACAAACTTGAAAACTGTCCCCCAGTCTGTTTTTCTCAGCCCTTCATCCTCCTGTCCCCTCCTCTTCCCCGTGTTGGATTGAGGCACTGACTCCCAGCAGGATTTTGCAGCTTCCCTGCAAAGCATCACACAAAGTCACAGCACCATGTGCAGATCAGCTGCAACAAGACCAGTTGGAGTCCTCATTTAGGTTTTAATTAAGGCAAAAGTATCATTAACTTCAGTAGAAACTACTTGATCAAATGCTGCATGTAAATGAAGAGGAGCTGAGTGAAGATTTGGCCAGCAATTACCAAAAAAAACCTACTTGGAAGCACCACGCCAGGATGCCTCGGATGAGATTTCTTTTTTTGGGAAACATTCTAAAAGTCACACTCCTTGGTGACAAGGACAGCTCTGCAGAGGGCCCTGGGGTACGGGATGGGCTCTTTGCCAGCTGCTGCACACTTTGCAAGGGTGTCTTCTTCCCAAAACAAGGAAACCTGCACCAGGGATGGGATTGTTTTTCCATGTCTGGGCACGTCTGATAAGGGCCCAGGGCTCCCCAGCTCTCAGTGCACAGGCAGGAAAATGTCTCCTGGTATCTGCAAACACAGATGATAGAAATGTCTGCCTTGGGCATTGTTCAGCTCTGAATGGAGCTGAAAAAACACTTCAGAACGTGGTGAACACGAACATTCCCAGTCTGGGGATGTGTGTGGAGGGTCTGGCTCCGTGGGAAGAAGGAACACCTTCCCAGAGCAGCACCAGGACACAAAATAATATTTGGCATGCAGGAGTCTGGACCTGCTGGACCAGCAGTGCAGCCTGTGCAGAAATCAAACCCAAGAGCAAATTCCACACCCCAGAGAAGCCCAGGGCTCAACTCTCAGGATGGGCAGTGTCTCACTGAGCATCTCATTTCCAGCTGAAAATCCTGACCGGGAGACAGTTCCCACCTCATAAATAAAAGAAAACTCATAAATCACAGACTGGTTTGGGCTGGAAAGGGCTTAAAGATCACCTTGTTCCACCCCTGCCATGGGCCGGGACACCTTCCACCATCCCAGGGTGCTCCAAGCCCTGTCCAGCCTGGCCCTGGGCACTTCCAGGGATCCAGGGGCAGCCACAGCTTCTCTGGGCACCCTGTGCCAGGGCCTCACCTCCCTCACAGGGGAGAATTTTGGGGTTTATAGTGCTTCTCTGGAGGGTCACAGCGTTGTGTCTGACTGCGGCACAACACGGCGTTGGATGCGGCCTTTCCAACAGCAGCTCTTCAATAAAAGGGATCTCCCAGGTACAGTGCCTACGAGGCTGCTGTCAATAAAATGTCCAGAGAATTTGTAATTTGAAGTGTCTGTTCTCTGGCCTCTGAGTGGTTGGGGTTAAGCTCAAAGAACAGCTGGGTTCTGTGCCGAGCACCCACGGGAGGTGTTAGTGCTGCGCGGGTGTTCGGGCAGGTTCCAGTCCCTGTTCTGTGCGTGCTGAGGCACTGCCAGCAGCACTCCTGGGGTCAGCCTCGGCTGGGCCACCAGTGGCCTCTGCTCTGCCCTCCGGAGCAGCTGGGAGGAGCAGCAACAAAGCAACAGCATTTTTTAATCTCTAAATAACCCGGGAAGCAAAAGGGTCGAGTACAAAACGTCTCGTTCACCTCTCCCTGCAGGAGCTTGTGCCGATTCCGTGCTCTCTGTGCCTCTTCCAGAGGGGTCTGAGAGAACCAGAGTGGGGCCCATGTCTGGGGCACCATCAGCCCTTCCCTCCAAGGAGATGGAACTCCCAAATATTTTTGGATTTGCAGGTCTCAAGTGCCAGTAAATCACACCACACCCTGGGGGCAAGGGCTCTGTGAAGATTTACACCAGGCCAACCTTCACCGAGCGAGGTGGATGTGACAGGACAGAGGGGAATGGATCCAAACTAGAATAAAGTAGATCAAGATTAGATGGGAGGAGGGAGATTAGAGATTAGATTAGATTAGATTAGGATTAGATAAGGAGGAAGTTCTTTGCTGTGAGGGTGGGGGGGCCCTGGCACAGGGTGCCCAGAGAAGCTGTGGCTGCCCCTGGATCCCTGGAAGTGTCCAAGGCCAGGCTGGACGGGGCTTGGAGCCCCCTGGGATAGTGGGAGGTGTCCCTGCCCATGGCTGGGGTGGGATGGGATGGGCTTTGAGGTCCCTTCCCACCCAAAACATTCCCTGTCTCCCTAACTCTGTGATTTAGGGCCAATTAGTCACATTTTAAAGGACCACCCAAAGATTTGCAGAAGGGAGAGGCTCAGAGCTGTCTCTCTCACCTCCCAAGGCTGTCTCCAGAGAACAGAGGCCTTGTCTCCCTGAAGGCTGCTCCTGTTTGCTGCCTCAAATCAAGTGACTTCTGCACTTGTTGATGCTTTCAGAAACAGCAAATTGTCTCCAAAACAGCCCTCCCAAGGATTTACTAAAGGTGCACTTCAGTGGGACTGGGAAAACAGAGAAAAGGTGAAGGGCAAAGGAGAGGGGGAGAATTGGGGATGTCACATCTTTGGCTGAGCAAATGTATTTTATCCAAACACAGTGAACCCACTCTTGCCAGCCTGGAGCCTACGGGATGCCTTTGGCAAATGAGCCAGGGGCACTGCCAGGAAAACCTCCTGGCCTCCCTGAAATGCCAAGCTGAAACATTTTCAAGGTAAAGACTGAAAAACCCCCTCTGTTTCAGATATTTTTATTTCTTTTCATACTTCTGGGATTGAGATAAGGCACAATAACAGGAAAATATCCAATTCAGGGCACTTGATGAAGAAATTCCATGACTGATTTCCAACAAAACCAAAAAAAATCATTCATTCAAAATAAGTGGTGGAAAATTCCTCGTTGTGGCCAGCTCTGCTTTGAGAACTGTTTCCCTCCTGCACGTATACATAATGCACCCCCCAAAATCATAACCAGGACTTTCTCCCTGTCAACTACATGAAAACTGAGTCAATTAAACAATTAGAATGCTGGGGGGTTTGTTTCTGTTGCCATTCATACCTTTTGCTCAGGCTTGGTGACTCAAAGGGTGGGATTCTAAGAGAGAAAAATTCCTAATGAGAATGAGGAAAATTGAAAACACAATAAAAAGAAAGAAGTTGGTGAATGGCCCCAGAGAAATAATTGGCTTATAAATGTACTCAAATGTAACTGAATAAATCTTTAATTTGTTATTAGAAGATTCTGCTATAATGAAACTGAGTTTTGACTTCCATGAAGCCACTGAGAAAAAGTTTGGCACTGCAACATTTGCAGCTTTGGTAGCTGGGGGGACAGTGGAAATAACTAATGAGCACTGGGGATCCTGAGGACCTTATCTGTGAATATAAAATATAAAATTATGTATTTTCTATTTTTTTTAATAAAGCAGAAAACTCTGAAGCAAAGAGAAGAGACACAAACAAATGCACAACACACAGAGTAAAGACTGAAAACCTGGAGATTTTGCTTCTGTGATGCCTTTTCTCAGGCCCTTTCTGGCTCTTGCTCTCATTTTGACCCAGTGAGGACCTCTGTGCCTGACACATTCTCTGTGGGAAGCATCCCACTGGCTCCAGCTCCTGCTGTAGGACTAAGGGAACCATCCCAGGATCCCTGACTCAGGGCCCTTTCTGTGGTAGAGGTGGTGTCACATCAGCTGACCTGGAGAGAGCAGAACTGCCACAGTTTTTTCTAAAGTTCACCTCTGAAATGACGGCAGTTGTGTGCTGCTCTGTGTGGTTCCAGAGCAGAGTCTGACTCAGGAAATGCTCCAGTCCGGGCTGTTTCTCACAGTCACCGTGACTAAAGCAGCCTTTCTGAATCAGCACCTAGATAAGGGACTGCCTGTATTTATTTGTAATAAAGAATTTTTATAGTCTTCCTTTCATTAAAGAAAAAAAATCCTTAAGTCTTCATAGTTGGGGCTGTTAAATTTAGATAATGTGTTTCTGTGTATTAAATTGAGGTTATTATTGCCAGAGCATAGATAAGCTCTTGCACGAGCAAGGACCTCCCTGTGCTGGCCCTTGCCTCCAGTTGTTCAAAGCTGACACAGAAGGAGAGGCAGCAGACAAATGTGGGCTGGCAAAGAGCACAGGGAGGCCAGGAGAGAGCTCAGCTCCTGCCTGTGTTCCTTGGTTTCTCAGCACACCAAATCTGTGCAGGATTTACCCGCATTGCCCAGAGCAGCTGTGGCTGCCCCTGGATCCCTGGAAGTGTCCAAGGCCAGGCTGGACGGGGCTTGGAGCAGCCTGGGATAGTGGGAGGTGTCCCTGCCCAGGGCACGGGTGGGACATGAGGTTTAGGGTCCCTTCCAAGCCAAATCTTTCCATGATTCTGTGATTCTAAGGAGGTTTTGGCAGGGCAGTGGTTGGGTACCCTTCCAAATGTCCCTACAGGAGGTTCCAGCAAACAGGCAGGAAGGTCTCCACTGGAAGGGTGGTCGGGCACTGGCTCAGGCTGTCCAGGGCAGTTCTGGAGTCACAGCCCCTGGAATTGTTCACAAACCAAGCAGACGTGGCACTTCATGCTATGGCTTAGTGGACTGGGGGCATTTGGTCAAAGGTTGGTCTCTTGGAGGTCTTTTCCAAACTTGCTCATTCCGTGATCCTACTGAACCAAAGGTGAGGTGTGAAGTCCTGACTGGCTTTTCCGACCTTATAAAACCCAGCACAAGGGCTCCAGCTGAAGCTCTGCCAGGAGCTGTGGTGCCTTCTGTGAGTTCGGCTCCTGTGTCGGGCTGCAGGGAGGTCCCTCCCCGTGATGAGGGGGAGGTAACAGTGGGGCGATTCCCTCCACGGCTCCCATCAACAGGGCCCTTAAAGAAATTGGTTCCTGAAGGTGCAGTTGAAAGAAATGTGGTTTTCACTCAGGCAGCTTCAGGGGGCAGACTGGAAATGGTTTGAACTTGGCCTGAAGTCAAGGCAGATGACACATCCAATATTCTTCTGAAACACACCGAGCATTAACTCCACATTCCTCCTAGTCACACCTCAGGTATCCCTTTATTTCCCGGAGCACATCCAGCCAGGGACCTGCTCTTTAATTACCCACCAAATGTCATGCAAATGTTGTCCAGGCAGTGGCTGGGGCAGGTTGGTGCAGGTTACCCGGTAATTATCTCTCCAATTACTGAGTAATTCCCAGATGAATTACCGTGTAATTTGCTGCCTGTAGACAGCATGACCAGCACTGGGGTGGGAGACACAGCCTGTTCTTGTCTCCCAGATGGAGCCAGGCACCTCTCCATGAACACACAAACTAAAGGGAAACGCAGCTGACAAACTCGGCCTTACTCATGAGCGAGAGGCCCGGTCCTGACTGGGAGTTCCAGCTCATGGCTTGTTTGTGGATTCCTAACAGTGATAATAGTAGGGTAATGATAATAAAAATCATTAATAATAATAATAATGATAATGTGGCAGCAATGACTCATGCAGGAGCCTTACTTAGGGCTCACTTATGCTGAAGAAATCCTCTGGCTCCTTTCAAACCTCCCGTCAGCCTCAGGGAGTGGGATTGAGCTGGATCCCAGCCATAAGAGATGAGAAGGTTTTTTCTCTCTAGAAAAGTGCTTTGATTTCCTTGCAGTCACACATTCATTAGGACTTTGATGCGAGGTCAGAACCAAGGATTGCTCCTGAGCTGCTCCATCCTGCCAGGAGCCCAAGGGGAGTCCCAGGCACAGCAGCTCTGCCTTCTCCACGGGTTGCAGGAGGCACCTCCTGACCCAGACCTGCTGCTCTCCCCCCTGGCTGGTCCCTTGAGCTGCCACTTCCAGCCCTCCTCGTGCCAATACAACAAGGATTTGGGGTTATTTCACAGGAGACAGGGAAATAAGATCATCCTGATGACAGCACGAACACGCCTGGAACTGTTTGGCTTGGTGCAGGTGACACCACCAGCCTGCAGAGGGATTGACAGGGAGAGGCAGGAGCAGGGGGTCTGTGCTGTGCTGCTCAGGCTGCTCGTGGTGTCCATGGAGGGCACACGCCAGGCTGGGTGATGTTCCCACATTCCTACAGCCTCCTGCAGCTCCTGAGCCTGTCCACAACCAGAGGCTGAGCATCTTTAGGAAAATGAGGGCTGTGTGTTGACGTTGAACTTTCAATCCCCCACAACAATGTCAGCCTCTCACACCCATTGAACAGATTCCTTTCCAGCAGAACTGAGGTCCTGCCACCCTTGTCCTGCCTCTAGAAGAAGGGAACAGCCTGCTGCATTTTTTTCAGTAGCATTTTCTATTTCATGGATGATTCAGAATAGCCTTGGGTTATACTCTGGGCAGAAATGGTAAAGAAAATTAGCAAAGATAAAAGTTGCTTCTAATGCAGCTATTCCCTTCCTTGGGGATCACACTCTGGAGCTAAGGAATTTGGGGGTAGAGATGTCCATGAAAACCATGAACTAGCAACCTTGCAGTAAGTAGGGAAGCAGAATTCAGAGCTGTGAGCTGGGACTGGATCAGGTCATGCCTGGAAAGTATGTTCTGCACTCCTGGGATGAGCTGCCCCTGTTCTGTGTGGGCTCTGCCTTGGCATTCCCACGTGGACCAGGCCTGGCCCTGGCTGGTTCTGAGGTGTAAATCAAAGACTCAAGTGTGGCATCCTGATGGCCACAGTCTTCAGCTCTGATTTGTGACAAAACCAACTTCTGGAGAAGCAATCCTGATCTTCCTCAGGATGTATTTCCTGAGGGATCTCCCTCTATTTCCAACAGCCAGGCACGGTGCAGATCCTCACCAGGTGACAGAAATACCTGCAGAGAAAGCCAGATTTCAAACTGTAGCCATACAACACCATTTCCAATGAATGCATGGAAAAATACTAACTCTTCCCCAAAAACATCCCCAAGCAAAATCCATGGCATCACTCCAACCTTCTGGAAGGGCAGAGCAAATCCTGTTGTGTGGTACTGCAGAAACACTGGTGAAGAGGAGACTTTTTGTTCAGCTTTCCAGTCCTGGCTCAGCTCTGTGAAGATCAAAATAATGTTTGACTTGGGTTGGTGACCAAATCCTACAGGATAAGAGCTGGGGGCATCACTGGAACTGGCAGAGGAGTGGTGTTCACCCAAGGAGAGCAATCCTAGTCCTGGTGGGATCGATCTGCTGTCCCTGTGTCACTCCAGGCCTTGCAGGAGCCCGTGCCAGCAGGCTCAGAGAAGAATTAGATTTATTTATTAGATTTATTTATTTATTAGATTTATTCCTGGGCAGCAAGTCCCCAAACACAGATTTAAAGGGACAGGGCAGGGACGGCTGTCAGGTATTTCTGCTCCAGCAGTTAGAGATGCTGGGTGAATTCAGGGGGATGGACAGCAGCAGGCAGCTCTTGTGCTCTCCTGAAATAGCAACTCCACTGCTGCTGCAGACACAGAGCCCTGGGCGAGCCGGGCCATCAGTCTGACCCATTTCTCTCATGATTCTGTGCATATAAATAATCCTACTGAAGTAAACCATGGACAGATTTGCAAACTCGAGCCTCAAATGAAGTTCATGAAATCTCTCAACTTCCCGACCTCCTCTGGCCCCTGTGGGAAGGAGGGGAGCAGCCGTGACCAGATGCACAAGGACCTCCACCAGAACCAGGACTCCAAATGGAGACACAATCCAGCCCAGCAAAGAGTGTCAGACAGTCTGGGTGCCTGACAGAGTCCAGTCCCAAAACCTGAGCTCCCTCAGGACCTTTGGGGCATGTCAGGAATCAGGATTTCTTCTCTTCCCTTTGCCTCGTAGTAATTTACACCCATGATGGGTCTCCCTCCTTCACCCTGTGGTTATCCAGCACTTCTCCAGTGCTACTGAAGACCTTTAGGAAATGTAAATACATTTCACTGCCTGCACCCCTCCAGGCCCTGCTGCAGCCTGTGAGTGCTTTAGGAATCCAGGCAGGTTCGATAAGCAGCATCTGCCTGGGGATGAGCTCATTTTTCCCTGTCACAGGGGTCACCCTGGATCAGGCATTGCCTCGGTTGTTTTCAGTGATCCTAAACTGGGGTTAGCACATCTCTGGTCCCTGGGATGGTTCACAACATCTTTTGTAGGAGCTATTCATGGCTGGCTGTGGTTTGGCCCGGGGACATCACAGCATTGTTTTCAGTGTTACTGTGCATACAACAGGAGCTTTAGAAAGGAGTCACTTCAGGGGAAGTATTTCTTTATCAGTCTGTGGTAAAGACACACACAAAAATGTTCAGCAGCTTTGAAATGTGTTTTTGAAGACCAGACTCCCTTGTCTGGCAGGAGGAACTGAGGCTGTGAAGAAAGTTTTGCCTGTTGTAGGGTCTCAATAAGATCTTCAGGCCTTATCAGGCCCCTTGGCACCAACAGCCCCCTTATCTGAGCACTGCAAATGCCTCTTCCCGAGAACTCCAGGGATCCCTTGGGTTTGGGAGCAGTGTCTGCATTCTCCACTCAGCAGTTTCCTTCAATCAGCCACAGCCCCTGGGTTGATTAACCTCACTCCATGGGGGAAAGCCTTTACAGAAGTGGTTTTAAACTTCCTAAAGTTCCCATGGCTTGTCTGTGTCTCCTTCCTCATTCCCATCTCTCTGCCCATTTCTCACCTCAATCCCCACAGCTTTTTTTCTTTGACTTTAGAGTTTTCCATCTTCCTCTGCTGGGAGATCCTATTTCTTTCCTTCCTTCCTTCCTTCTTTCCTTCCTCCCTTCCTTCCTTCCCATTTAAAGATTTGAAAGCATGAAAATGGAACAATTCAGTTCTGGTTGTTGTTATCTCCCTTTCCCAAAGGAAACCTGTGCCCCTGTCCACTCCTGAAGGTACAGCAGAACTGGTTTTCCTCCACGTGAATTTCTCCTGGTTTCTTTATCCCCTCTGTGTTTTTGGGGAGTGCAAATCTCCACCCTGGCCTTTCCATGACTCCTGTCATGCTGAAATTGTTCCCCGTGGCCTGGAGGGAGCCGAGCTCTGGTGAAGCTGTGTCATCCCCATGGATAAACCTCTGAAACAGCACTTCCCGTTTGCCCAGTGCTTTTCTCTGTCTTATTTAAGTTTTATCTTGAATATGAAACGCCAAAATGTCCAAGGACAGTTCAGGAGACATCACTGTCCAGAAATAGGTGCCTGGTCAGGTATAGAGCCCTGGCTGCTTTGTCTCACCCACAGAAGCAGGAATATTCAATTAAGAGCTAAATCACTTTCTGCTGGAATGTGCCTGGACCTCAGGCACTTTCAATCATGAATTGCCAAGAGGTAAGTGAGGAGTCTTTATCTCTTGGCGAGCTGTGCAGCACAGAAAGGCCCTCACACACCTGTAAAACAAAGCCCTGGAAGGGTTTTGGAATCCCCGGGGCTCTGGAGCAGAGCCTGAGGCACAGCCCTTTGCTCTGACCTGGCTCTCCACCCTCCTGTGACAGAGAATAAAGAAAATGAAGATGTCACCAGCAGTCCCTGCTGAAATGGAGCATCTCTGTGTGAGGGAGGAACACTCCTGTGACAATGACAGAAAACCAGAAATTCCCTGTGTCAGATGTGGCCCCCCACTGCCCCTCTGCATTCCCAAGAAAAAAACTCCTCTGCTCCTCCTCCTGGAGAGCTCTGCTGTCAGTGGACCTCAGAAAACATTATTGAGTCTTTTTAAATTATTTTATTATAATTTGTGCAGTAGATCTAATTTGAACTGCCAACCCAACACTGTTTCTATAGGAAAGAGAAAAGAATCCTGTTTACTTTCCTTAAGACATTTTTATTCAGGTCTGTGCATTTCTTTTCTAGCTTCTCCACAAGGAAGAGTGTAGCAGAACAAGCCCCTCAGTGTTCCACGATGGGCCTCCAGATCCCACTGTAGCTGTGACAGGATGAGTAATAGGTTCCTCCCTGGTGCAGGGCTGCTCTGGCACTCAAGCTCCTGTTAGCTCTCTTTATTTATTCTATCTTATCTTTCTCACATTTCATCACTTTCTTGTTATGTTTGCTCAGTTAAGTCATTAAAACCACTTTGTTTTTTCTCTTTCCATGTTTAGCCCTAGGAAATCAGCTAAGCCTATGTAATGGACTTAGCATTTCATTTCCCTAAAACACCCTCTTTCCTGCCACGAGTCTGTGGCCCTGAGACATTCCCATTCCTGGCTGGATTGGTTGGTGTGAGAAGGAAATCTCTGAGCCAGCTCAAGGCTTTGAGAGGCAATGGGGAGCTTTCCCCACCTCCAGTGCAGGTACTCTGCTACCTGAGGTGGTGTTGCTGGGTTAAATCCCTGTTTCAGGGGGCAGGAAAAGAGAGAAATAACTTGCAAGCAACTTGTGCTCTTCTGCATTTCAGTTCTCACCTGTGGTGGTGGAGAGCTGAGCTCTCTTGTTTCCACATTATAAATCTGCATGACAGAGGGTAAGAAAAGACATGGAGAAGGGAAAGCAGGAATATCCAAACCAAACTCATTTGAAACACAGAATCATTACGGTTGGAAAAGACCTCCAAGTTCATCAAATCCAACCTTTGACCAAATCCCCCCATCCCCACTGAACCACATCACAAAGAGCCACACCCACCTGTGCTTTGAACCCTTCCAGGGACAGTGACTCCAACACTTCCCTGGGCACCCTGTGCCAGTCCTGGCCCCCCTTTCTGCGCCCCGTTTCTCACAGCCCTGATTTGCACAGAGACACCCCCGCAGCTCCACCCTGGAGTACAGATCCCGCTCCACGTGGACACTGTCCCCTCCTGGGAGGCCTGCAGGCTCCAGGGCCTTCTCAGCTGCTCTGGGTCCTTTCCCTCCAGGCTGTTCCACTGAACGACCCTTTCCAGGAACTGAAATCACGCTCTGGCTCTAAACTTATACGATAGCAGAGCGGTTTTAAGCCCTGTGGAGCTGGAGGAGAGTCCCACACCTCCTGCCCCTCCTCTTCACCACCCCGAGGGAAGGAAACCTCCTTGCAGTTTCCTGAGGTGTTTGTCCTCATCTCCTTGCCTCACTGTGGTCCTTAACTTTAATCACTTTGCAAATCCTCCGGAGCTCCTGCTCCCTGGTGTATTCACACAATATTTTGGTCTTTGTCCTGCTGGATGAGTCGAGTCAAGTTTTTGGGCTCCTCTTGTGGAGACAACAGCGAGAATGCGGCTTGGAGAGCCACTTCGGCTGCGGGAGCTCCACTGGTCTCACCCAGGGAAGCCGGGCAGACCCACAGCCAGGTGCCCTTGGCATCCCCCTGCCCAGCATCCCCACACTGCTGCTGGGTGACCCCAGCACGGTCCCAAACCCATCCTGCCAGGAATTCCTGTCACCTCTGGGACCTCCCGTGGCTTCAGGGGGTGAGCAGCGCCCTTCCCTGTCCCCCAGCAGCTCCTGTCTCTCCTCAGACAGACAGAGGGGCTTTGCTGGAAATGGATTTAAATGGATTTTAAAGAGGATGATATTGAAAAAAAAAAAGCCCAGACAAACAAAAGAAATCCCAGCTGAGCCCATTACACATTATTGAGTTAAATAAGAGGGATTTTACACGGGCTGTAATTGGGTTTTAAATCATGGTTCTAAGCAGCTGCTGAGCTCTAGAAAGCTGCAGGAGTGTGCTGAGGCACAGCCCTGCCACGAGCAGAGCTCCTGCAGCCGTGAATGGGCACATTCACAACCCAGATTTTATATCTGAACAAAGAATTTGCTGACTGCTAATCTCTGCTGATTAATGGTGTTTTCACAAAGCCACCACAGAAGGTTTGCTAGTCTTGTCTAGAGAGCCAGACTTTGGCCAAGCAAAGCCCTTTATCCAAAAATGTATTTGTCTAGAAAGTGCCATTATTATTCTTAGGAATGCCAGGTATGGATGCCTGTATTTCTTGTTCTTGTTAAATGCAAGTTGTTCTACAGATAAGAAGGCTAAAGAGTACAAGATAGGTGAGGTTTGGCAGGACAGATAATATCTTCAATTAGACCAAAACCAGTGCTAGAAAATTCAGACAAACTTTCAGACACGGAAGCAGACGTGAAGGAAGCCCATGTGTCCCATAGCTGACAAGTTCTTTTCTGCCCATTTATCACAGGAAAGATATCACCCACCCCCAAAAAACCCTTGCTTTGTTTGGTTTAATTCCCATTAAAAGGGGATTAAGCTAGAGAGGAACAAGGCAGGCTTGTTTCACACTGAATACAGTGTGAGTTACTCGCTGTTTTCTGAGTCAGATAACGCTGCTTAACAGCAACCTTTAGCTTTTATCAATGTCAAAGCCAAATCACTTGTGCTAAAATTATTTCAGCTTTCATCTGGGTGTTTGATTGCACCAGAGCAGAGCACTGGAGTGATCCAGTCACTGGGATAAGGGTCCCTCTGAACGTGTGGGTGAGAAGATCTGCCTTTAATACATTGGAGTGAAATAGGATTTCTGACAGTTTGACATCCAAATCCCAACAGGAAAGAGAACATTTCTGGCAGTGTTGAAATCTGGCACCTTTCTCCAGAGAACACCATTTCACTCCCAATGATCACCAAGTACTTATGAATAACAAGTGACGTCCCAGAAATCAGGATCGAGGGGTGAATGCCAGTCAATATTGCAGCAGGGTAAATTATTGGGCTGCAGAGCTCAGCAGAAGCAACCAGGCCGGCCCCAGTTTCTCACACCCACCAGTGATGATCCAAGTGCTCCGTTACGGCAGATGCAGATGGAACAGGTTGTTCCTTCAAACTTCTGCTCTGCCAGCAGCACCAGCCCGGAGCCGAGCTCTGCAGGGCTGCTGCTTTGCCTGGAGCAGAGGAGGCTCAGGGGGGCCCTCCTGGCTCTGCACAAGCCCCTGACAGGAGGGGGCAGCCAGGGGGGCTCGGGCTCTGCTCCCAGGGAACAGGGACAGGAGGAGAGGAAACAGCCTCATGTTGCACCAGAGGAGGTTCAGTTTGGATATTGGGAAAATTTCCTCATGGAAAGAGTTGTAAAGCATTGGCACAGGCTGCCTAGGGCAGTGGTGGAGTCACCATCTCTGGAAATATTCAAAAACCACGTGGACGTGGCACCTGGGGACATGGTGACCATGGTGGTGTCGCTGGTGGTTGGACTGGATGATCTCAAAGGCCTTTTCCAACCTTAACAATTCCGTGGTTCAATGTTTCTGCTCCCCTGCAAGGGCAGTAGGTGTCTCCTTCATTGTCAGAGCGCAGCAGGCAGGGGGGATGCTCTGGAGGGTTACATCTAAATGCTGACAGGTAGCAACAATACCCTGTGGTGAGCAAAATAAACCAGCACATTATCAGGATGAGTGGGCGCAGCTCTGTGCTGCATTTATAAATAGAGAAGCAGTTCATTAAAACAAGTCCAGCTGCCAGGGCTGACATCAGACAGGAGAATTTGTGCAGTGAAGTTGTCCCACACATCTCACATCCTTCACCATTTGCCTCAACAGGGCCATGACGGGGATTTTCAGAACCAGCAGCTCAGCAGCAGAGCTGGGAAGAAGCTGCTTAGTCACTGGGAAATGCAGAAAACTGGCTGAGGTGAGGGAGCTGTAGGAATTTAACACGTGCCACAGCCAACTTCCAGCATCCCACCACCCCGTGGGGCTCCAGCCTGAGTCAGGCACCCAACAGGGTGAGGTTCACAAACCCTGACTGCTGAACTTGCCCGTGTCTAATGTAGGAATCTGGGAGAACAACAGTATCAGTCCTGATCCCAAAGGGATTTAGATCCTGTCAGCACACAAAGGCTGCACCATCACACCTGAACAACTCCGTGGTTTGGGCTCATCCCGAGTTCTGGGAGATTCAGACCTTTCCCTCACGGGCCATGGGTCACCTGCCAGCTCAGGTTTGCAGGAAGGGCTCTCTCAGTCTCTCCTGCCGAGCCAGCTCCTCAGGAAATCCCTGAGCTGGCCTTGCAGCACGGGCTGAACGAACCCAGCTCTCCCTCCAGCTACAGCTCTGAGCTGGGAAGCCACATCCCCAAACCCCGTGAGCACCACTGTTCCACCCCAGGGCACTGCAGGGAGGTCTCTGAGGCTCCCCCCTCTCTTTGGAACACACGTGAGCAGCATTCCCTCAGCAGATGCCCAGCAGCTTCCCCACATCTCCACAGTGCTGGTGGGGACACGGAAGTGTGAGTTGGTGCTTCAAACACACCAAGTGTGGCCTCCTCAAGCCCCAGCAGCACAGATGCCACTGCACGCGGGACAGGGAGAAGGGCTGCCCAGTGGGACACCACACAAACCCAGCATTTCCCTCTTTTAAAGCAAAGAAGGAAGATCTCGTGGTTTTGCACCTGTGGCAGCCCCTGGCTGCCAGCCCTGCTTGCCCTCATCATCTGAGGAAGATGAAGCACTCAGGTAGAAACAGCAAGAGGGTCAGAGGGAGGTTATAGAAATACCAGAGGATTATTCATAGTCCTTCAGGTAGCTGCAAGGAACAGTTTAAACCCAGGAATGACAGATTGAAGGTGCTGCTGACAGAGAGAAATGACTGCTCGGAGGTCTGAGCTGCATTTCCCCTCTTCCTTTGGATGTACAAGCCAAAGTCTTTTTCAAAGGAAATTGAGAGCAAAAATTATCACCCCTGGTCTGTGCCATGGGTGATCTGAGGGTGAGTGGGGGTTCAAACAAGAGGTTCAAGCTTCCTTGTCCTCCAGGCTCCTCTAGGATGTGCATTTTGTCCTTTCCTTGCACTTGTGGCTCTGAGCAGGGGCAATGTTGGGGCTGTGGAGAGCAGCAGCCTCGAGTCCTAAAGAGCTTCAAAAACTGTCTCCTGTCTTCAGAGTTTGTTAGGGTAGACTGTCAAAGTGCCCTTCAGAAATTACATTTCATGAACCCACTGTCCTAGGTAGCCACAGGTAGCCACAGAAAATACAGACATCATTTTAGAAATGCCTGACAAAATGTGCTGCTCATGTGTTTTGGCCTTGGTTTCTCAGTCACTTTAATTTCATCTGTCACAGGAAGATCCATCTGTAAACCGTATCAGATTAAAACTAACATAAGACAGATGAGGCCAGAAAACTGTTTTTCTGCCTCCTCAGAATAACTTTTTTTTTAATGTAATGTGGGGTTTTTAAAGCAAATTTGCTTAATTGGCAACAAAAGAGGACGGAGCAGAAGCTGCCAGAGCTGTTACGGGTTGGGATGGGCTGCTCCTGTCCTGGCTGAGCCCCCAGCAGTGCCAGAATGCCCAAAAGTGACCTTCCCATGAGGGTCCCCCATGGCCAGGCAGGGCTGGGCTGGGCCGGGCTGGACCCCTGGGTGTGGGTGGCAGCCCAGGTGAGGTCGGTGCTGGCCACCGAGGCCAATTAAAGTCCTCAGGGACCCGACAATCTGCCCTGCAGAGCTGTTACATTCCAGTGCTGGTTTATCCCGGCCACACAACACCCAGCCTTCCCGGGCATCCCCCTTCTGCAGCCACTCCTGCTGCTTCCCCTGGGTGGGACACGTCCCTCTGGGACCCCAGCGAGGGGAGAGGGGCTTTGTGGTGCTGCTGCGTGCTGGGCTGGGCTGGCTGACACCCGGCAGGAGCCCATGGGATCCCCGGGGACTCAGGGCCTCCCGGGGCTGCTCCATCTGCCAGCAAGCCTGGAAAAACAAGGGATGCTGACAGGCCGGAGCTGGTCTCATTTGGATGCCATCTCAGGGGGTGTCTGGGGCACCTTTGGCACTAACAATGCAGAATGTTTCGTGTCTGGGCAGCAGAAGGTGGTGGGCGCTGTCAGGGAGGGCAGCACAGGCACAGGGAGTGGTGCTTCCTGCGGGTCAGCCTGCCAACGCGGCAGGAGCAGAGAGGAGAGAGCAGCTCCATCTGCCCCTGCGACTGAAGAGATGGCCTTTGAGGCCTGGATTCCCCCACAACAGCAGGAATTGGCCTGGCAGAGCACTGTCCCATAAAGGGCAGCAGGTTTCCCTGGGTGAGACAGAGCAGTTGACTCTGAAACAGAGACAGGTAAAGGGAGTGCTGGAGGGGATGGAAACACTGCCTGTGGAAAAGTGGAAAAGGTCTTTTTCAGTGTGAACTCTCAGAGACAGAGCCCTGGGCCGCTGCTCTGAGCCACAAGGACAGTTCTATTTTGGGTGAAATGAGTGGTGTTACCTCTTCTTCTCAGCCCAGGAAGGTGTGAAAACAAATCCTCAAGCACTTTTCTTCAAAAATCATATTCTTTTCTTTCCCCCGCTCAACTCCTGAGTGGGAAAATAACCCAGTAAATCCCCCAAAAAACCTAAGCTGCAATCTATTAGATTTAGATTTAAAGATTGCAAGTATTTCTAGTGGAGACAAAGGTATCTCAGAGGAAATAATTCCTGGAAAATCAGAGTATATTCATAGGATCCCAGACTGGTTTGGGTTGGAAGGAACCTTAAAGCCCTTCCAGTCCCACCCCTGCCACAGGCAGGGATACCTTCCACTTTCCCAGGTTTTTTCAAGCCCCGTCCAACCTTGGACACTTCCAGAGATGGGGCAGCCACAGCTCCTCTGGGTGGAATTTTGCCCATTTTTTGTCATTGTTACATTCTGATGCTTCATTTTAGAATGGCTTTTTTTCAGTTTTTTTCTTTTTCCTCACAGAACTGGCCTCCACTTCCTTCTAAAATGATGCCAAGAGCGTTGGATGACCTGAGGACAGCCTGGTGTGCTGAGCTGTGCCCAGGGAGTTCTCAGGCCTGCCTGTTGTTTGCACCCCGCTGTCCCTGGGCAGCAGAAGGGGCTGCAGCAGAGTCCCCATCGTTTGTAGTTCTTTCTCCAGACCAGCACTTGCTATAAAATCTGGAGTTTAGATCCAAAACCCTGTGTGCTCCTATCCCCAAAGGCTTTACTCACCTGGCAGGCTCCTGCAGGGCAGAGGAGGGTTGGCCTAAACGGAGCTAAGCACAGCTCTGGGAATGTTTTATGGTTTCCCAGCCGGGTCAGTTCACCAAACCACAGCACAACAAAAAGTGACCTCCAGCCCCAAATTCCTGCAGAATGTTGCTCCTGCTACCTCAGTGTGTTCATCTGCAGTTAGTTCAGAACTCAGTCACTCCACAGCCAGTGGCTGGAGACAGAAAGTCTCAGGATAATAAACATGGGATCATTCTGGCAGTGCCTACTCCTCGTTCAAAGCAAACTGAGCAGCACCTTTTAGGTCCCACCAAACCCTTTGAACTTTGCAGCAAAAGAAAAGATCTTAAATAACTTCCCTCACTTTTCTCCTATTTATCAGGTCTCAGGAGAGATTACTTATCTGAGAACCCAGCGGAAACAAAGTGGGCTCCCTGCAGCTCCCATCCAGCAGGTTGTGGTCAGTAGGGAACAGCTCTGTTCCCTTCACCTCCAGCCATGCCCTGGGATGGGCACGGACAGCTCTGGATACGAGATGTGGTTCCATGGAAGGGGAGCTTCCCTCGAGATCACAGAGTCACACACTGGGGTGGGTTGGAAGGGACCTTAAAGCCCACCCAGTGCCACCCCTGCCACGGGCAGGGACACCTCCCACTACCCCAGGGTGCTCCAAGCCCCGTCCAGCCTGGCCTTGGGCACTTCCAGGGATCCAGGGGCAGCCACCACCACATTCACATCCACAGGATACTGGATTGTTACCAGCTCACTGCTGTTTCACAGAACCACAGAAAAGTTTACGTGATCTGCAGAGAAACCAGAGCGTATTTGTGGCACTGCCATGGCTGTGGGTTTATTTGCAGGAGTAATTCCAAACTTTGGAGATGAGCCACTGGCTCTTGTACCAAGTCCACAGCTGTGAGAGACTTCAGTGGCACCAAACACAGAGACATCCCTGGCCTAAAACCTCAAAGGGAATTCTCTCTTCAGCTGGTATCTAAATGCTGCTGAGATTTTAAAAATGTGCCTTGTCCCTCAATGGCTGAGATATTTCCCTTCAGGAAGGATGGAACAGCATCACCTTGGACCTGCAGAGCACTGCATGGGGACACAGGGTGCCCAGAGAAGCTGTGGCTGCCCCTGGATCCCTGGAATTGTCCAAGGCCAGGCTGGACGGGGCTTGGAGCACCCTGGGATAGTGGGAGGTGTCCCTGCCCAGGGCAGGGGGTGGGACTGGACAGATTTTAAGATCCCTTCCAACCCAAAGCAGTCTGGATCTCTGTGATTCCATGACTGTGTGCTGGGGGACCCAGCCTGGTGGAGCAGCCTTTAATTACTGAAATGCTTTGCCCGGTATTGGTCAGTGAAATACGTCAATGTTTCATCTTCAGTGCCATGTCTTTGACACAGAACTGAGCCCGTGCTGCTGAAGGTGTGAGCACGGGGTTGAATGACCAGAGCCCCTGGGATGGGAGCCCAGCAGGGGACACAGGTGGAGATCTCTGTCCTGATCCGAGCCTGGGCAGCAGCAGAGCTCGGAGCCCCGGGGCTCAGGAGAGCAGGAGCCCTCAGCACCCTCCCTGGGAGAGGAAGGAAGAACAACCACCTGCTTTTTGCAGTGAAGGGGAAGGGAATGAGAGAGACAAAGGGCACAGGCTGGTTATGGGGGAGCAGGCAGGGGTGGGAACGCGGGGCAGAGCAGCCGCTCCGGCCGTGCCATGAGCACAATCTTACCTGCTGAGAAAGGTGAGCTCAGCCCCTCCTGCTGAAGACAGGGCTGCCCCATGGGGTGTTCCCACATTCCCGCTCCTCTCCCACCCCGTGGCTGTGCACAGGACACACAGTTACCCCCGGCAGGCCCTCCCTGCCCCACGGGATGGTGAAAAGTTCACTGCCAACAACTCAAATGCCCCCAGATGCGAGGTCTGAGCACCCTGACTTCAGAGCATGTCCCTCAGACCCCCTGACACTCCCCTGAGGCACCTCAGTGCCCTGTGGCACCCACGGGAAGTCAGGAATCCCCAGTGGCAGCAGGGCTGCAGTTTCCCATCACCGAGGGTTGTTCCAGGTGTTCCTGTACAAGGATGTGCTGCACTCAGGTCCTGCTGACAGGGCCAGCCACGGAGCCATCACTGGTGGGCATTCCAAGGAAGGCAGCCTGGCCTTGGGAAAGCTCTGTCCCAGCAAATGAAACAGGTGACAAAGGGGTGACCAAGCACAAGTCCCTGGGTGTGTGCAAGCCTCTCCTCTGGTGCATCGGGGGGGCAGATGTGGAATCAGAGAACCACAGAACATCCTCAGCTGGGAGGGACCCCCAAGGATCACCCAGGCCCCCCCCTGGCCCTGCACAGACCCCCCAACAATCCCACCCCGTCCATCCCTGGCAGCGTTGTCCAAAGGCTCCTGGAGCTCTGGCAGCCTCGGGGCCGTGCCCATTCCCTGGGGAGCCTGGTCAGTGCCCAGCCCCCGCTGGGGGAAGGACCTTTTCCTGCTCTCCAACCTAAACCACGCTGACACAAACCCAGCCATTCCCTGGCTCCTGTCCCTGGTCACAAAACATCAGCACCTGCTTGTGTGGAATGTCCGTGTTCAGACGTGTTCACCCTCACATCCAGGTGGTGAATGCTTACTTGTGACATCCTCAAAAACAACATTTTGTGTGTTTTCCTCAGCAGTATACATATATTTAAATTACACTGGCAGCCAAATGTAATTTGCATCTTGAAAACAACATTCAGCAGGTCTGTGCTTCAGGACAAGCCTTGGAATGTAAGGAGCTTCATCTATAGGCAGGACTCTGTTTGGAAAGGTATTTTCAAGTGTTTTTTTGCCTCCCCTGTGCTCTGTGGGAGTTCAGGCAGCAGACTCCAGTCCCTTCTCTCCTGATGGCAAATCCATCTCTCTCAGCACTGTTGGCTTCAGATTTTAAAACACCAGTTGGAGGTGCCATCTGACATTATCTCACATTTGAACAGGTCGGTATTTTTAGTTCCTCATCCACACGTGTGGCTCCCAAAATGGTGCTGGGAGCTGCTCAGGGCATGATCTGAGGAGCTGGGGGTGCACAGTCCAGCCCTGCGGGAGCTGCATCACCCAGGGTGAGACCCTGCTCCTGTGCCCGCTCCTCAGGGGCAGGGCCAGCACGGGACGGGGCTCCTGATCAGGTCTTGGGGACCTCTCCAGCAGAATCCCAGATCCCCTCCCTGAGTGCAGAGGGATCAAGCAGGGAGCTGCCAGCTGGGATGGGGCAGGGTGGGCAGGGGGAAGCTCCCCGTGGAGGGAGTTCAGGATATCCCTGGGCTGTCTTAAGTGTGCACAGAGCCTTCCTCTGACTTACAGGGGTCGTCTGGGGGTGCGGGTGGTGTATTAGTTAATTAATCGATGTATTTATTTCTTCTGTCCTTGACACCTCTCACCGTGAGTGTTCCCTCTGCACCCAGCAAGGGCTGCAGCACCGGGACGGGGACAGAGTTCACCCTTTATGGCTTTGGCTTTGATGTCCCAGATGCTTTCTTTGAATGTCCTCTCCAGAAAGGAGTTTATGGCTGCTGTGAGCAGCTCCTGTCTGTCTGTGCTCCTGGAAGTCTTGGCTCTCGGGTCCTCTTGGCTCAGCCAAAGGTTTCCTTTACAGCCTTACCTTTGAGCTCACCTGGAAAATGGCCTCATTTGAGCCATTCCGCTGTTACCCAGGGCTGGATCCTGCCCAACACCTGCCTGAGATTGGTTTCTGCAGAGGCCCAGGGTTAGTCCAGCTCTCCCAAAAGGGGATTTTGCTCCCACTGAGATCCACGTGCTGGTGCAAGGCTCACCACGTGGGCATTGACACAAAGGAGTTGGAGGGGAAAGGGGCTGGGATGGGGCTTGTGCTCAGGCCAGGCAGAGGGGCTTCCAGAGCATTTACAAGATGAAATAATACCTGCCCAAACGCTCTGCCTTCCAGGCACATTTTGTACCCCCTGACCATGCAGTGCCTGGGACCACATCCATGGACACCAACCCCCCAACAAGAGGGCAGCCCAGGGGGGACAGGAGCTGGACGAGCAGCCCATGGAGGAGCTGTGCTTCCCATGCACCCCCTTAGCCCGTGGAGAGCTGAAAATGAGAGTCAGACCCTGAGAGAATCCCAGAGGAAAGACAAGCAGAGAAACCAGCCCAGCACTGGGACAGTGTGCACAGAAGTGATTCGGGTTTCACTCATGCTTGTAGATGTTAGTGATGCTCCAAGATCTGGATCTGGCAGAATTCCAAACAACAGGCAGTGTTTGAAGCAAAACTTTGAGGGATGCGTTTAAAGATGAGCCCTGCAGGGGCCTGTTCCTCTCAGAGGGGCAGGGATGACTTGAACTGCATCTCCTGACACTACTCCTGCTTATAATTCATGGACTTAGAGAAAAGCACAGAATTATTGTGTGCACTCACATTGCAGAGCTGCCACTGTCACTCTGACCTGACTCTGTGCACTGGGCAAAAGGACAAGAAAAATGTGGGGTGGAGTTATCTGTAGGTTTTAATCTTCTTTTTATTTCTTTCTGTTGAATGTTGAGCAATGTGCTCACGGCCTGAGCAGTGCCTGATGCACGGGAGCTCACTCGCAGGGAATCTGAGTTGGGTTGGAAGAGACCTGAAAGCCCATCCCACCCCACCCCTGCCGTGGGCAGGGACACCTTCCCCTAGCCCAGGTGGCTCCAAGCCCCGTCCAGCCTGGCTTGGACATCTCCAGGGATCCAGGGGCAGCCACAGCTCCTCTGGGCAACAACTTCCCAGGTGATAAAAACTCTTATCATCTGCAGCCTCTGCAGTCTCAGGGCCGTGAGAGCCCCCAGTGTTTGCAGCAGACGTGGCTGCACTGCTGAGGGCTCCAGGGCCAGAAACGTGGCTGGTCCAACGGCCCAGTGCCCCAGCCCAGGAGGGTCAGCATGGCCTGGAGCACTGTCCTCTCCCTGGGTCCCACTGCTGGACGGGGGAGCTGTCACCACGCTCCCCACTGAGGTGTCCCTCTGGGAAACGGGGGTAGAAATGGGAATGGGAAATTTCCCTCTGGGAAGTGGGGGTAGGAATGCTTCCAGGAGGTCCACACGGAGCCAGGGAGTACTTCTGGTCAGCTGGGAATCAGCACATGTACTCTGCTCGCACAGAGCAGTGGCACCCTCTGCTCTGGTGTTTGAAACCTTCACGTTTTCCGTGCTCCTCCTGGCAGTGCTGGAGTTTCACAGAATCACAGAATATCCTGAGCTGGAGGGGACCCAGCAGGGTCACCCAACTCCTGGCCCTGCACGGACACCCCAGCAACCCCCCCCGAGCCAGGGCTCGCACTGACTTCAGTGCCCTTATCGATCCTGTGCTGGAGCATGAGAGGGTTCCCGCAGGTTCCACTGTCCTGTGGGAAGAGAAACTCGGACAAGGTGATGAAGGAACCTTGATGCAGGAACAGGATAATTCCTGTTGTGCCAAAAGGATGGAAGGAAAATGCATTTTAGCAGGCCTCGCCAATGACACTGAGCCTGGAGCGTGCTCCCATAGTGGCACTTGTGACTCTCTCCCTGACAAGGTCACTGTTCCCTGGCTATTTCCCATGCTCCAGTCGGGAATCTCGGGTCCCAGGCAGCACAAAACCTCGAGGAGACATCCAGCCAGCCAGCCTTGAATGCTCTCAACTTTTGGGAGGGCAAAACTCAATCAACATCTGCTACATTTTAATAAAATGGTGCTGGAGAACAGGGCAGGAGGGAGGGTTTCTCTGAGGGAGAGGAGGGCCTGGAGAGCTGATTGGAAGGGGAATGTCCAGGAGGGGCAGAGCCAGGTGTGGGCAGAATGTGAACTGCTCCAAGCCCACCTGGCTTCTGAGCAGAAGTGGGAATTCATGGGACAGGGACAGACATGGGAAGCAGGGCAGGGACAGCATCTGACAGTCCAGGAGCGCTGCGGCTGCCTTGTCACCACGTGCTCTGAAATAAAAAAAAAGGCAACCAGCTCCTCGTGATAGAAATTGTAATACTTCTCTGGAAATGAAGACTCAGGTGAGAAGGGAAGACACTTTGGTGCCTAAATTAATGGTTTTCTTTGACTGCAAGCACAGGACTCGTGGCCAATGCATGAAACACGACAGGAATGTCCTGGATCTGCCTTGCTCTGCAGTCTTGATTCAGCTCTGGAGAGCACAGGCACAGCCTCATGACCTCATGAGGTGTTTTCCATCCCTCATTTCTCTGACTCCTAGATGGAATGAGACAGGAGGCATTAAAAAGGCATCTGAAGGGGAAAGACTTTCCCATTGCATCAATGAAAAGCACCGGCCCCAGCGGGAGGCGGTGTCAGAGACACCCAGCCTGAGAGCCTGACACCCAACCTGTCCTCAGCTGCTCTCGCCGTCCCAGAGCAGGCACAGCTGAGAGCTGACAGCCCAGGCAGCACGCAGAGCCCTGGGCTGTGACGGCAGAGGCTGCTCTGCTCTTGGCTCCAGGAGCTGCCAGGGAGCTTCAGCTCCTTGAGTGCTTCCCATTGAAAGGAGAAGTGCTGAGATGCCTGAGTGGAAGGAGTGGGTTTTTTCTCCCCTTTCTTCTGCCAGGTCTCCCCTGTCTTGCCTGAGCAAGAGGAAGCAGCCTGCACAAGAGCAAACTGCTCATCTGCTGATAAATTAACTGATCAAAGTGAATTCTTTCACTTCTGTCCCTCCTGCAGCTCCTGCCCTTGCTGTCCCTCAGGTGTCCAAGACACCCCTGGCCCCAGTCCTTGTTTCCAGCAGAGCCTCCCACTCTCTCAGACCTCTCAAACCTCAGGCAGACGAACCCCTGCCCACAGAAGAGAGTTACAGCACCAGCACTGTGAGGCCACCACGGCTGATCCCAGGCTTGCTCTGCAGGGGCTGTGGGCACAGTTCATGGGAATGTGGGATCATTCGGGTGGGAAGGGGCCTCGGGGTGTCCCTAGACCAATGCCCTGCTCAGGTGTTACCTGCCATCACCCACCCTGCTGTCTCTGGCCATCCCTGTGTTCAGGAATCTCCCGAGGCCTGGCACAGGAGCATTGCTCTTGGAACAGGGCAGCCAACATGTTTGCATTCCCAGAAACTTCCAGCCTGGCAAAGCAGCAACCACTCCGCCAGCCTTCCCCTCTGTTTTCCAGGACACGGCCCCTCCTGCTCAGTTCCCACCTTTCAGATGGTTCTCCTCTTGTGTCAGCCCTTGGCAAGTCCCAGTGGAATGTCCCATCCTGGTCCTGGGCTCCTTGTCCCAGAGCAAGAAACAGCTGAAGGAACTGTGGGGAAGACAGGGAGCCCCTGCTGCAGGGACCCCCTCTCTTGGTGGCACTTGGGCAAAACGCTCCACTTCCAAAACCACCTCCCCACGTCCCACCGGAGGGGATATTCCCCCCGTCCCTGCTGCCCTTCCAGAGGGAAATTCGGGAACGCCAGATCCCTGCAGCTCCATGAGAGGGCAGTGTCGGATGAAGGCAGAGCCTCACCGCAACCTGCAGGGATGGCTGGGCAGGAGGGGCCGGGGCTGCTGGGGGAAACGTCCCAGAAACTTGAACAAGGATGGATTCAGTCCTGCTCTTGGAGACCGCAGACCTCCAGCATTCATGAGATGAGATCCTCTCTCTGGTTTTTTAAAGTCTGGAGTGGAGCTAGAAATCTCTTGGAAACACCAGTGAAGAAAGAAAGGCAAAGAAAGGAGGTGACTATCCATGAAATTCTGTGGGATGTTTTTGTCCAGAGCAGGTTCTGAAGGACTCTGCTGGGTTCTCTTTAGAAATTCTTCCTCTCACCAAAGTGAGCTTTGTTACCCCAGAGATGGCTCAGAGGGGACACTGCTCACTCTGCTTTTCCCAAACGCTCACTGAGGTTCCTGGGACGCCTTCACACCTTCAGGAGACAACTTGATCCCAGGCTGCTGGGAGCTGAAGCTGCAAAGGAGCATCTAGGGAGATTTTCATCCCTGGGGACCCCTGGGAGAGAAAAGAACAGCCCAACTGGCCTCCTTCTCTCTGTGGGGAGCTCCAGCGAGGGTCACGAGGCTTCCCCGCAGCTCCCATCCCACAGCATCTCTCCCACAAACATTTTCCACTCTCTAAATAAGCCAAACTCCAGGAGTTCCTCCTCAAGAAGGTTACATCTCAAGAAGCAGCTGCCCTCCAGCACAGCTGGGGCTCATCCCGAATTTCTCTGCTTTCTCTACTCCACCAGGAAGCCACAGGAGCTGAACGTTGTGGCTGGAAAATCCAGGCCCTGTCACACTTTGGTACCTGCCCTCAGAGACCGCCCTGGATGAAGGAGAGGAGGCGAGCCTGTCCCCCCGGCCTCGTCTTTGCTCTGAGTGTGCAGGAAAAGAGGATTTGCCTCTCTCCTGCCATGGGTCTCTGCTGTGGGAGGAAGGAAACTTCCTCCTCCCCACCGTCACAGAGCAAAGGGCAAACCACAAACGCTCTCCCCTGAACCATCACCAGCCACAGGACAGACACGGGGAGGTCTCTGCTCCTTCAGCTGCTCCGTGCTGTGGCCCCACGATTTTGGAGACTCTCTGCACCTGTCTCACCAGGTGACTTCACCCCAGCTGATGCCTCAAGTTCCCTGGGTCACAAAAACAACATTTCCATCACCTCACACCTTACATAGAGCCCTGAGTCCTAGAGGGAAGTGGCACAGAGGGGCAGGGGCCATCCCTGCACCCACAGAGTCCTTCCCATTGAATCACCCAGCCCTGGATTTCATCCCACAGCCTCGGGTGCCTTTGGAGATGTCCCTGAAAGCCTCTGCTGACCACGGCCCCTCCAACGTGGTTATGTAACTTATTTGCCTCCCTGCTTCAAGAGGCCCCCAGGGCATCGGTGCTGATGGAAAATCCTCCCCAGCAGGAGGGCAGGGAGGGGCAGGCAGAGGGTCCCCCCTCCAGCAGGGAGCCTTCCCTTTGTCCAGCTGCTCTGGGGTCACTCTAGGAAAAACCGTGTCAACAAACCAGGCAACAACCTCCCGTTTCCACCATGCTACCGAGCCTGTTCTCAGGGGGCTGCTCCCCTCCTTTTTTATTTTGCCTATTGCTTCTCTGAAGATCTTTCTTTCACCTACTGCACACCTCTGCTCTACAGTTTCCCTTGACCGTCAGGTCTTCGGAGTGTCTTTCCCACAGGATCATTCCTCTGGCCCAGAGCTCCACTGGGAATTGTCCGTGCCAAGGGTGCAGGGTTTGGGTTCTCGTGCCAAGGCTCTCCCACATCACCTGGGTTTTTTATGATTCTGCTGAATCAGTTGCCCAACACTGCTGGAGGGATCCCAAGGCTACGAAGATCTTCTGTCACGGGTCTTTGAAACTGCAACCAACATCGGTTGTTTCAAGTCAACACTGCTGGGGCAGATTTTCAAAAGATGGATTTTTCAAGTAACTCTGAGGCACTTTCCAGTGGCATCTTCCATCTGCAGAGGTTCAGCTGCCAGCAAGCCCCAAATCTTGGCCTTTTTAAGATGCTGGTTGGTGTGGTTGGTGAGGCACTGGAGCAGGTGAGTGTGTAGTTCAGATTTCCAGTGGCTGGAAGCTAAAAATCAAAGTTAGGAGACCCTGGAAATGAGTGAACAGTGAGGCTGATCAACCACTGTCAGCAACCCCTTGCTTTTACACTGAAATACAAAGGACCACGGACTGTCACAGGTGATCCCAGTTCTTCTGGCTGAGCAGGACTATTTTGTAGGAACACCTCCTAATCTTGGATTCAGGTTAAGAAATAGTTTCCCTCTGTGTTGCCCACAAGATCCTCTGCTGTGACACATAACCACAGGATTATGAACACACGGAATGTGCCAGCACTTCAACCCCAGATTGGCAGCAAACCCCAAATAGAGCTGGGCACACAGCACAGTACCTGCCCTGTGTTTTAATCTGTGGGCTGGAGAAGGCTGAGATCCTTGTATTAAAGGATGGGAACTGTCCACACCTCGCAGGTTAATCATTACAGCCATAACCACACAGCCCAGGGTGTCAGTGTGGCAGCAGCACAGCCTGTGGGGCAGTGGGATGCACCTTCAGGACATGACGGAAGGACAGCCTGGGGCATGAAGTCACTGGGGAGCCACCCTTGGCAGCTGTTATTGATGGACTCTGAAACCCTTTTCATTTTGCACGTGTTTGCTAAAGCAGAGCCAGCAGTGCCTGGGGTTCCAGTGAACATCAGAGCTGAGCCCAGGGGTTCCCTCAAAGCCCTTGACCTCTTGTAGCTGGGCTTTCCCTTGGGACCTGAGCTTAGAATCTTAGAGCCGGAAAATATCCTGAGCTGGAAGGGAGCATCAATCCAGCCCCTGGCCCTGCCCAGACCCCCCAACAACCCCGCCCTGTGCATCCCTGGCAGCGTTGTCCAAAGGCTCCTGGAGCTCTGGCAGCCTCGGGGCCGTGCCCATTCCCTGGGGAGCCTGGTCAGTGCCCAGCCCCCTCTGGGGAAGAACCTTTTCCTGCTCTCCAGCCTGACCCTCCCCTGGCACAGCTCCAGCCGTTCCCTGGCTCCTGTCCCTGTCCCAGGGAGCAGAGATGGGAGCTGCCCCTCGGGAGGAGCTGCAGGTCCCTGAGCTCTGCCCTCAGCCTGCTCTGCCCCAGCTGGACACTCCCAGTGCCCTCAGCTGCTCCTCCTGGGGCCCCTCCTGACCCTCCCCATCCTGGTGTCCCTCCAGCCCGGGTGCCCCTCCAGCCCCAGCTCCCCTCTCTCTCGGGCAGTGCTGTGCAGAGCTGGGGCTCCAGGGCTGTGCTCGGCCTCTCCCCGTGCTCAGGTGTGTTTGCAGCCGTGACTCAGAGCCCAGGGCCCTGCTCATCTCTCATAAAGCTGGGTGACTTCATCATCATTCCTTCCCTCTGAACTAATGCTGCTGCACCTTCCCTCCTGGCTACCCCAGCCAGCATTCCTGGGCACTAACGCCCCTTCCAGCAGCCTCCTGGCCCTGGGCACAGCCACCCCACGGCAGCAGGATGCTCCGAGGAGCCACTGGGTGCTACTGGAGCAACACGTGTGCCCAGAGCTGCCTCTGCTGCAGGGAGCTGCCCCTGCTTGCTCTCTGCAGGAGCTGTTCCCAGCTAACAGAGGGGCAGCCGGCCCGGAGATCCCAAACCCTGCTCCCCAGGAGCTCTTCCTGCAGAGGCAGCTCCCCCCTGGACTCACATGCCTGCGTCTCACCAAAATTTGCCTTGGCAGCTCAGCCAGAGGTGCCTGGAGAGGTGAGTCCAGCCGGGCAGAGGTGCAGCCCGCCCAGGCTGCAGCCCCCCAGCGCCTCCTCACCTGGGGGAAGGGCCAGGGTTCATCCTGCCCCAGCCTCTGCTCCAGCCGCAGGAGGGGAGGCTGGAACCAGGCCCTGCTGGCTCAGGAGGGAGGAGGAATTCTCCAGCATGAGAGTGTGGTCTCCAAATAGGATCAGGGGAGCTGGAGTTTTTATTAATTGTAAAAACCTACGCTCAGGAGAGTGAGAATGGGAACGTTCCCTTGTTCACCAAGCGTGTCGGCCTCCTTTGGGCACACCAGGGGAGGGTCAGGCTGGATATTGGGAAAAATGGTTCACTGAAAGAATGGATAAGCATTGGAACAGGCTGCCCAGGGCAGTGGTGGAGTCACCAGCCCTGGAGGTGCTCTGGAAGTGAATTGATGGGGCACTTCATGACCTGGTTTGGTGTTTGGTTGAGGGCTGGACTTGATAAGCTTGGAGATCTTTCCCAACCTTAATGTTCCTGTGACTCTCTGTCTGCCTCCAGTGGCTCTGCCAGTTTTAAACCCATCCCTCACCAGTCCCTGCTGCACTCATCCACATCTCCTCCTACCCCACAGCCTATTTATAATTTTGATGTACACGGCGTTGCAACGAAAACCACAGCCCCAAAACACACATTCTTGAGCTATAAATATTGCTGGGCAAGAAGGACCTCTTGCAGACAAAGGGAATTGTTCTGATAACAAACACTGGTGTCTCCCTGAGTGTGCACTGCAGCTCTGGGGTGACTCCCTGGCATTGTTTGCCTGGAGAGCCCTGCTGGGTGCAGGGAGGGGTTTGCCCACAGTCCCCCCCAGTTCTCCCAGTGAGATACTGGGCAGTCGAGAATGTGAGTCAGGGGGTCACAAAGGCCTTGTCAGAGGGGGCCCATGGGGACTCGTTCAGGAGCAGTTTTTCCCTGATTTTTGTTGATTAAAAACGTTCCCGTGACTCACCCAGAGATGTATAGAGCTGGTGTTTCCAAAATCCTGAGGCAGGTGCCTGTTTCTGCCAGGGCCATTCTTAGAAGGAGTAATTCTGCCCAGTTTTGGGTTTTTGGGGTTTTGGGTTTCTGTCTGTTTTGGTTTGGTTTGTCTGTGTTTATTCCAGATTGGTGCAAAGTGACAGTGGGAGTGTGAACACCACGCAAGAGGTCTGAAGGACACCTCTGCTGCAGGTTTGCCCGGTAAATATTCCTGTAATGCCAGAAATAAACACCGTTCCTTACTGAAAATAAATCTATATCCCCACCCACCTCCCCGAACAGGAACTTACAAGACTGAATTTTCCTCCCCACTTCAGTCCCTCAGGAGCCCCCACGCCCTCTCTGCCACTTCCCACAAGGATTCAAACACAACAGTCACGAGATAAAGCCCATCCAGTTCCACCCTCCCACTATCCCAGGGTGCTCGAAGCCCCGTCCAGCCTGGCCTTGGAAAGTTCTGCTCTTTAAGGCCCCTTCAAACCCAAACCATGCTGGGATTCCATCATGAATTCCTTTAACTCAGCAGCGAAGTTTGTCAATAAATGGGAAATTAAACGGATGCAATTAGAGGATCCTAAATGAGGTTTAGCCCTGCAGGATGCACCTTCCCTGCCCTACCCAGGGAAGGAGGGAGGTCTCTCCCTTCCCTGCCCTCAGTGTCCGCTGGTGCTGTGCGTGGTCACACAACATCAGCAACTGTGAGCTGTCCGCAGCAATGACCCTGCCCAGCTGCCCCAAAGAATTTGCTTTTTTCAATCCTCTCTGTCCCCCACTCCACAGATTCTTTTCCCTTGGGGTGGAGTGTCTTTGTAATCCTATTACCTTTACTTGCACTTGCTGTTTCCTGGGAAAATAACTTTCCCACAGCATCTCTTGGCTTGTTAGACCAAAAATTGCACCTAAAAATTTCAACTTATTATCTGGAGGGAAAAAAAGTATGATTTCTATCAGTTTGTGCCCTACAAATTGTGCCAATGATGTAAATATTTTCCATTCTTTGATTCTAGAGATGCTTTCAAAACCTGAACATATTTCTGGCTCTTGACTCAAATGTTGCTTTTTCTCCCATCGTCTTTACCTTCGACATTGATTTCTTTAGAATACCTAGATCATGCCACAGACATTCATTGCTATTTCTCCTTTATTCCTCACTAATAAATAATTTACCTCTGGTTACAGACTTCCCCTTGCCAATGACTGAGTGTTTCTGCAAAAAATCATCCTCCTTGATTGAGAAGTTTTGGGGTTTAGTGTTTCAGTGAATTTCTCTTAGAGCACTGTCTGATTTAATTCCCAGCTTTCTGTACCTATTTATCCTTTCCAATCAGTTACCCCAGCCCATCCTGGGCTGCATCAAAAGAATTGGGACCAGCAGGGGCCAGGGGGGATTCTGCCCCTCTGCCCTGCTCAGGTGAGTCCCCATCTGCAGAGCTGCTCCAGCCCTGGCTCCAACACCAGGAGGAGGTGGAGCTGCTGGGGAGAGTCCAGAGGAGGCCACGGAGCTGCTCCAGGGCTGGAGCCCCTCTGGAGGCAGGCTGGGAGAGCTGGGGGTGCTCACCTGGAGAGGAGAAGGCTCCAGGGAGAGCTCAGAGCCCCTTCCAGGGCCTCAAGGGGCTCCAGCAGAGCTGGAGAGGGGCTTGGGACAAGGGGTGGAGGGACAGGACACAGGGAATGGCTTCCCACTGCCAGAGGGCAGGGATAGATGGGATTTGGGGAAGGAATTGTTCCCTGTGAGGGTGGGGAGGCCCTGGCACAGGGTGCCCAGAGAAGCTGTGGCTGCCCCTGGATCCCTGGAAGTGTCCAAGGCCAGGCTGGACGGGGCTTGGAGCAGCCTGGGATAGTGGGAGGTGTCCCTGCCCATGGCAGGGGTGGGATGGGATGGGCATTAAGGTCTCTTCCAACCCAAACCAGTCTGTGTTTTTATGGTTTTAGAGGGAGCATTTCTTAGGTCACTGACTCATTCCTTAGGGTACGCCCAAGCTTCTGTGAAGGGTCAGCCCAAATTCTGGCATGAAGCTCTCCAAAAAAAACCCCCAAACCAATCAACCAACCAACCAAACCCCAACCTCCCCCTCCAGAAAAAAAGATTCAAACAAAAAAAGCAGTGGTCTCACTGTGAGTTTACAAACTGTTACTGGCCCCTAACCAACAGGCACATCACCACAGGTGATGAATTCTTCTTTATCCATCTGATGGCCATCCAGGGCTGTGTCACATATACTTGGCAATGATCTCTTTTGTATCAGGACATTCTCGAACATTATTTTAAAAACTAATGGTATTTTACAACCAGTTACACGAGACCCCCAGCATAAGCCATTCCTTTGGAGCCAAATCTGCTCCGTGTAGCAAGTGCCCGTAGCTCACCACTTTTGTGCAGAAAAACACATCTCATCCCGAAGGATTGCTGAAAAACTATTCCTGCCTCTGTTGAATCCTGTGGTACTGCTGAGAGCTGTCATCAGCTGCTGTGCTGAATGCAAATGTTGAGCTCTGGTATGGGGAACAGGCTGCCCATGTCTGTGAGGTGAGAGGAACCCACAGCTCTCCGCAGTTCACTGTGGAATCATCAGCACTCGGGTTGATGGCTCTAGCTCGGGAGTGCAGATTGCAAAACACACACATCCATGGCAGCCTTTAGCTCAGGAAATAATCTACAAAGATAGGACGGCTGCTAAAAATAGGATGGGGACAGATAATGCCTGAAGCTGCGGCTGCATTATATAATCCATCAATAAATTGAACCCTGGTGCATCTGAAGGACAATAAAGGGGAGAAGGGGATAAGCTCTGCAGATCCAAACAGCTCTTCCTCCTGTTGTCTGACCACAGAGACCAGAGCTGAAGCTTGTTTGGGCCCAGGCATTCTGGAGAAAATGTCGTTTTAAGGGTGGATCAGGTGAAAACACCCTGGAGTGTGCGTGAGGGAACTTGTCCGTGCCCTGGGAGGCTGCCAGGGCTGGTGCTCAGAGCCGGGTGTTCCCTCCCAGGCTCCAGCTCCAAGGTGTGCAGGGGGGCAGCAAGGCTGTGCATCAGGGAATGTGCAGCAGCACTGGAAGTCTGGCCTGGGTTGGTCTCAGTGTTCCCTTTTATGTGTGCGAAACAGGACAAAACTGCAGCTGAGCTGAGACGGGAGCTCAGCCGCCCTCCCCACGCAGGACAGAACAGAGGCTCTGCCCTGGTGCCTGCACCCCCTGCTCCTCACTGCACTTCTGGTGGCTGTGACTGTCCCCCTCCCAGAAGGAACAATCATCACACCAAAAACCTGGTCGGCACAAGTTCTGTGCCATGGAAGTCGTTCAGATCGTCTCTGAAGTGCTGTGCCTGCGCCGCTGGCTCTGCTGGGGTGGCACAGGGCCCTGCCTGGGCAAGGGGCCTGACGAGAAAAGGGCTCCCCAGGCCACAGTCACTCTGCAAGGGCAGCTCACACCCAGCGGGGCTGCCCTGGGCTGGGCTGGGCAGCTGGGAAGGGTCTGGGAACGCAGGACTTGCTCTAGCCCCATTCACAGGGAATCCCAATGTCCCTTTCTCACATGAAGGATTTGTTCCCTGTGAGGGTGGGGAGGCCCTGGCACAGGGTGCCCAGAGAAGCTGTGGCTGCCCCTGGATCCCTGGAAGTGTCCAAGGCCAGGCTGGACGGGGCTTGGAGCACCCTGGGATAGTGGGAGGTGTCCCTGCCCATGGCAGGGATGGAATGAGATGTTCTTTAAAGTCCCTTCCAACCCAAACCATTCTGGGATTCTGTGATTTTCTCTGATGGGTCAGGGTTGTATTTCTCGATGTATTTCTTCAGGAAGTCATTCCTCAGCAGATTTGCCTCTGCTCCCAAGCTTTGGCCCCACTGGAGTTTCTTCACTGTTAATCTTTGAATAATCTGACCTCTAACCTAATCCGAATGACTGCCCCAACCCTCAGGTGTAGGATCACTCTGCAGCAGGACCAACATTTCCTAATGTTAAGGATGTTTGGACATTTGGGACAGCCCCTTTCCCTTTGTCTGCAGGATGCAGGCCAAGATCATAGAATCATGGAATCACAGAATCCCAGAATGGTTTGGGTTGGAAGGAAAGTTCAAGACCATCCAGTCCCACCCCTGCCCTGGGCAGGGACACCTCCCACTGTCCCAGGGTGCTCCAAGCCCCGTCCAGCCTGGCCTGGGACACTTCCAGGGATCCAGGGGCAGCCACAGCTTCTCTGGGCACCCTGTGCCAGGGCCTCCCCACCCTCCCAGGGAGATGCAGAGAGCAGAGGGAGACTGTCAGCCCCTCATGGGGCCATGACGGTGACAAATGCCCTGTGGTGCTCAGGGGGATGGGGAGCTGCTCTGGGCCAGCCTGTGGTGTTGGGCACAGGGCTCTGTCTGAAGAGGTCACTCTTGGCCACAGCCCTGGAAAGGCAGGATCACACCTTGGGTCAAACACCTCGTGCAGTCACAGAGCTCTGATGGACACCCAGTGCTGTTTAAAGTCAGCAGGAATGCTTTCCCTTCCACCTTTTTGATGGGAACAAGGAATATGGGTTAAAAGTAGTCAATTTTATCAAGCAAATGGCTCAGCCTCTGAGGATCCGCCAGCGAAATTCTCTGTCTTGGATCCACCATGTGCCTGTCGACAGGCACTGCCCACAGAATATTGTTTGAAAAGCCTCTTGGTAGGAAACACAAAAAAGTGATTCAGGCCCTTTTCCTCCCAGCACAGGCACCTTTCTTGATGGGAAGGAAAAAAACCCCAGATCCTGACTTACAGGGTTCTAAGTGTAAAGATAAAATGAAATTGCTCAACAGAGAGAAGAAAATCACCCTCAAAACTGAACCTTTCCTTTTATCTTCTTTTTTTCTCTCTACACTTATTACTCAATGCCAAAAGGCTCTCTTTGAGTTGTCCAGTGTGTTTTGAGGAGTCCTCCTTGCTCCCATCCTGGGAAATGACTTATTCATCATGTTGGGCCTCGGAATAAATTGGATTCTTCCTTCCAGTTAACTGACTAGACTGACACAATGTGCAAAGCTATTGCAGCCTTGTGAGCATCTTCAGCCTCAGCCTCTTATTTGCTCCAATTTCTAATCTGTCAGTTTATTACCATCAGTCAAGTGATTCCTTTTCCAGTCCCAGAGAATGTTGTTCTCACTAAAGAAACTTCACCAGGAGTGAATACCAAGCGTGTCAGCTGCCCTGCGTTTGTCAGCACTTAAAGGGCACCTGGGGATTTATATTCTGGACAAGTCTGGAAGAGGTTTTGCCTTGGAAGCCCTTTGTCTCAAAGGAATGAGCACTAAACTTCCCCTATCACAGAATCAGAGTCAGAGAATATCCGGAGTTGGAAGGGATCCATAGGGATCATCAAAGTCCTGACGATCTGATGTGAGCTGAGCTATTTTTGAGCTCACACATCAGCTGAGAGCACCTTGGACGACGCTGGGTAGCAACACCCAGGGTTTAGCCAAGATTTACATGGCTGGAAGGTCCATTTTTGGTTGCCTAACCTGAGATTTTTCAGAGCAAACAAGTTTCCCACAGGCAGATGAAGAGCACTTCCCAGAAATAATGCATCTCAGGCACCTCGTGTCTGGAAAACTTGGCTGCAGACGTGGGTGGCTGGAGGAGAGCCTTTTCCACAGGGGCAGCAGCTGTGGAATTCACTTCCTCCACCAGGCAGTGGAGCAGACATGAAATTCAGACAGGAATGTGCTGGCTTTGAGGACACATCCCAGGCCTAGCTGTTCCCTCAGGTTCTTGCTCCAGGTGTGGCCTGGGCACAGGGACTGAGCCCATGCCACAGGAGAACCCCAGTGTCGAGGTCTCAGGAGACTGGTGGTGAAACTGCCGGACTTTTTATAAAGACTGGCAGTGCAATCCCAGGGACATCACCATTTTAAATGGTTGGATCCACCTGGAGGTCCCTTTGGCCATCAAGCCTGGCTCAAAGGAGGCAGCCAGGCCAGTGGTGACCAAGAAAAAATTGTTGGTAAAAAATTGATGCCTGTAAAAAGAAGATGGGTGCAGAAGTAAAGACAGAGCCAGCTGCTGCTGGCCTCTCTCAGTGGTCTCAGGTGATCCAGCTTGTCCTGGGAATTTGCAGGCCTTGGGCTCTTTACCCAGCTGCCTGTCACCTGCACACACAGGTGGCTGCACTGGAGCACAAGCTCATGTAAGCAAAGGGCTGGATCAATGTCACAGATCCCCAAATGTCCAAGCAACAAGATCCAGGCAGTGAATAATGGATAACGGATAATAAATGGGTGAATCCAAGAGATGGGAACCAGGGTGTGCAGCATGGAGTGCAATTACCAGACAAAATGCTATCAAAGACAGGAAGGCATGACAAGTTCAGCGGGATCAGAAAACCTCCTGCACGTTTTCCTCCAGATGAGCCATGTTTTCCATTTGATCCACAAAGAACTGAATATCAGCATTAGTTCCACTTTCTGGGAATAGCAACTTATTGTCGGTTCAGGTCCTGCACTCTTTCACCATCAGAAGTGTTGGGAAAGTCTTTGGAGCCAGAGAGCCTGGGAGCATCCAGGCAGTGGAGTAACCATTCCTTTTGGGAATGGCCTGTGGTTCGGATGTTCATCACGCATGTAAAAGAACAAATTCCAGTTCCTGGTGCAAATGAAGCTCAGCTGTGACTTGAGCTGGATGTGCCTCTGCTAATGCCAGAACCTCTGTGTTATTTTGGGGTGACCAAACCCCTCATCCCCCCCAACACCCTGCCAGAGAAACCATCCTGGGCCTAGGAAACCCTTCTTGACAAGCAAATGCTTCAACAGAAACAGCTTCTTCTGTGAAGAATCCCAGTTGCTTCCAGCCCAGACCCAAATGCGTGTGCAGACAAAGGAAATGCCATCTCATTTGACAGAGAGGACAAATAGATGTGGCCAGAGCAGGGGTGGGGGTCCTGACCTCTGGATGCTTCCCCACTTGCTCAACCACAGGTCAGCCATTCATGTAGGATATGGGAAGGCTTTAAAGCACAACAGCTGATGCTGAGCATTCATGAGATGCTTTAACACCCCCCTTTTTAATTATTTGTGATGAGCATTCTGGGAGAATCCTTATATTTATCTGCTTTTGTTGGCTCCATAACTCGCACAACACCACTGCCTGGCTGCTGGGGGCAGTTATCTGTGAGCCCCAGGGATGACAAGATAATTGTAATAAAAATTTACTGGTCAGGGGCATTCATTGCTCTGGCTGCCCCTTCTTGCTCCGACGGTGCTTTTCTTGCAGTGGTTCTGTGCAGGGAGGTAAGAGGGGAGGACGTGGTGTTTCCTCCCCTGGGAACAGGGCACATCCCACAGGGCTGGCTGCTGAGATTCCTGCTGCCCGGCAGCCAGAGGGAAGAAGGGCTGTGTGGCTGTGGGATGTGGATGCCACGGCCCCAGCACGGGCTTGGCCTCGCACTCCAAGCATCTCCTGTGCTCATTGTGCAGCAGCTCCCCAGCGCTTCCTGTGCCCTTGTCAGGACAGCAGACCCTGCCAGAAAGCACCATCCCCGTGGCTGCTGACCAGCTCTTCCAGACGCTTATCTGATACCGAGAGACAGATAATGAACACACTTGGCATCAGCAAACTGCCCCAACAGCGTCCCCTTTGTCTGCACTCCCCGGGATCCTGGCAGGGAGCGCCGCGGCGACTCCTCCAAGGCAGCTGCCGAGTGACTCTGATTAATTCTTTTGGGCAGGTGCCACGGGCAAGGGAGAGCTGCGGTGCTCGTGGGCACCGTGTCACCCTGCCCAGCCGGCCGGTCTGGCAGGAGAGAGGGGCCAGGAGCTGCGGGCTGGCAGAGCCATCCCCAGCCATCAGCTGCTCGCTGCCCTCTGCCACGGGCACCCCTGCGCTGCGAGCCCGGGGAGCCTGCTCCCAGGAGTTCACTCCGGGCCTTTGAAGTTCCTGCAGGGGCCAAACCTCTGTCATTTCAGCTCTGCAAGCCTGGGGGCACATTGGTTTAAAACAGGGGTGAAAAGGCCACAGAGGTGGCAAGTGTAGCTCAAGAGGCTGAGCTTTGACTGCAGACACCCCGCAGGCTGTGCCATGGGCACGTTTGAACTCCAGCAGCCCCAGGAACAGACGAAAAGGAAGAAAGTCACCTTTGCTTCCCATTTTCGCTCTGCTGAGGGCAACTACATCACCTGGTCACTCCCTGAGCAGCTCTCATCACCCCAAGGGGAGGTCTGGGACGTGCTCTCTAACAGCCTGAGAAAAGATGGGGAAGGTGGAGAGTGGTGGAGAAGAGGCAGTGTAAGCCCTTCCTGTTACAAAGCAACTGCTTCTCCTTTCCTTAAACCAACAGGGCCCAAACTGGAGCCTGCACCCTTCACTTCCCTGCAGGGCTGGGGGCTCACCTCCTCCCCAGGCCTGGCCCTGGCAGTGCCTTGTGCTGGGCAGTGGGAATGGAAGGGGCTGCTGTATCTGACCCCAGTCAGGAGCTCGACCCCAGCTTTGCTGTTCAGCCCTGGGGAGTTCAGGTCTCACCTTTAGTACAGGAGCAGCAGGAAGGGCCAGACCCTGCTCTGGTGTGAGGAGCGCTGTGAGCTGTGGGAGTGCTCTGGTGAGTCCACTCCTCAAACTCTGTGTCAAGTTCTGGGCTCCTCATGGCAAGAAATATTGAGGGGCTGGAGAGTGTCCAGAGCAGGGAATGGGGCTGGGGAAGGGGCTGGAGCAGCAGGAGCAGCCGAGGGAGCTGGGAAAGGGGCTCAGCCTGGAGCAGAGGAGGCCCAGGGGGGCCCTTCTGGCTCTGCACAAGCCCCTGACAGGAGGGGGCAGCCAGGGGGGATTTGGGATCTGCTCCCAGGGAACAGGGACAGGAGGAGAGGGAATGGCCTCAGGCTGTGCCAGGGGAGGGGCAGGCTGGATTCGGGAAAATTTCCTCACTGAAAGGGTTGTCCAGCCCTGGCACAGCTGCCCGGGGCACTGGTGGGGTCCCCATTCCTGGAGGGATTTAAAAGCCCTGTGGATGTGGCACCTGGGGACGTGGGCAGTGGGACACTGGCAGTGCTGGGCAAGGTTGGACTCGATGATCTTAAAGGCCCTTTCCAACCTAAATGATTCTGTGACCTTGTGCCACAAACTCAAATCAGTCTGGACAACCTCCAGATTAATACACGAACTAAGGAATAAACTTTGCAAGCATCTGCTAATCCCTTCCAGGTATTCATGGAGAATGAGGTGGGAGCCCAATATTGCCAGGGGTTGCAAGAACCTCAGCAAGAGATGAAGAGCTCCAGCACAGCAGAGAACCAGGCTCCACCTGATGACAGTGAGGACTCCCCCAGCCTTCAAAAACAGGGGGAAAGTTGCCATGAAAAATGAGGAGACAGAGCTCTCCTCAGGGGTGTGTGGCAAAAGAGAAGGAACAAACAGCATGTCAGTCCCAGTTTGAGATCCAGCCTGGAGAAATGAGAGTCAAGAAACATTATGGGTGCAGTCAAGGAGTCCCCAGGCCACAAGGGAATCGTTGTTATCCTACCACAGGAAGCCCATGAGCTCACTTCAATTTTTCCTACAAAACACAGTTTAAAGGAAAAATCTTCCAGTTAGGAAAAAAAGCATTTAGTGTAAAATGTCAGACTTTGCTCTATTACCTCAACACAGAAAGTTTAATAAAGTAATTTTTTCCAAAATTATGTATTTTTATTGAAAAAAAATCTTAGGCATCGTTATTAACAGATTTTAAAAGCTAAAATAGACTTTGAGAAATGAGATTTTGTCAGATTCCATATGTTTTCCAGATTCCATTTTCAACCGTACATGAAGAACAAAATAATTTTCACTTCCCCAAAAGTATTTCTCAGTGCTCACCTAGAATGAGTTCCTGTGTTTTAAGCCATGTGGAACACCAGGCTGTGTCCCAGAGCTTCCAAACCAAGGTGCACATCAAAAGGAGCAGAATAGAACAAAAGCAGCAGCTACAGAAGGTTCCAAACGTTAATGACATTCAGAGGATGAAACTCTGTGAACCCAGTTCCCATGGGAAGGATAAGAAACTGGTGTGGGAGAGAGAAAGGACCACTCCAGACATCCTCCTGGAATGAGAGGTCCCTCTCCTGGGAACAGAGATGAGCTGTGGTTTCTCTGGGTTTCGCTCATTTTTCTGTGTCTGAGAAATTTCCTATGGTTTCCTTTGAGCCCAGATGAATCCCAGAGCCTGATTTTGGAGGCAGGGACAGGCAGCCTGAGTTTTCCAGGACACCACCCCACCTCCACCACCCCAGGGGCAAAGGCAGCGTTTCCCAGGGCCAGAGTCCCCCAGGGAAGGCTGCGCCTCAGTGCCCATGGCCAAGAGAGCTTGCAGGGAGTCAGGTGTGACCAGGACGGCTTGGCTGGCCCTCTGTGGCTGCACAGCTTGGGGACCTGTCGTTCCTAATTAACTCCTGATTTCTGTCGTTCACAGGACAACCCATCCCTGGCTGGATGCATCCCCAGGGCTGGAATTGCAGTGAGATGGAGCCACTGGGATTAGAGCAGAGCTGGGGCCAAGCTGTCCCTGCCCAGGCGACCGGAGCCCCGAGCCCAGGGCTGTGACCAGCCCACATCCAGGCTGGGTTGTGCTACCAAACTGTGCCACCCCCCGTGGGTTCTACTCAGGCCTCTGCAGACACAGCTTTGAGGTCTGGCTTTAAGCAGAACTTTGCTGGCTTTAAGCAGAACTAAAAGCCTTGGCATGAGGGGTATTTTGATTGCTTTTAATTAGTTTCTTTAATTGCTTGCTGAAGTGTTTGTCCAGACTGTTGTCCAGTGGCTGAAGGTACCCAGAGAAGCTGTGGCTGCCCCTGGATCCCTGGAAGTGTCCAGGGCCAGGTTGGACAGGGCTTGGAGCACCCTGGGATAGTGGGAGGTGTTCCTGCCCATGGAAGAGGGGTTGGATTAGCTCATCTTTAAGGCCCCTTCCAACCCAAAGCATTCCATGGCTCCATGATTCTATGATTTAAATCCTACTCCTGGCACCTGCAAGAGAAAACCTCGCTCATCCTCCATCCCTGCTGTGCTGCCTGCCCAAGTGCTGTTGGTGCCCTTTGCAGCAGCTGCTGTGCGGGACTCTGGGGGTCTGTAGTGTTTGAGTCCTACAGAGGTCTGGATTTATCATCCGTGTGTTTTAACGTCCGTGGGGAGAGCTTAGGAGTGGGAGATCTTATGGAATAAATCATAGGATCACAGAATCCCAGAATGGGTTGGGTTGGAAGGGACCTTAAAGCCCATCTCATCCCACCCCTGCCATGGGCAGGGACACCTCCCACTATCCCAGGGTGCTCCAAGCCCTGTCCAACCTGGCCTTGGACACTGCCAGGGATCCAGGGGCAGCCACAGCTTCTCTGGGAATTCTATTCCAGGGCCTCCCCTCACAGGGAACAATTCCTTCCCCATATCCCATCCAGCCCTGCCCTCCTTCAGCTTAAGGCCACTGTGAAGCCCCTCTCCAGCCTTCTTCCAAGCCCCCTTTAGGCACTGGAAGGGGCTGCAGGGTCTCTCCAGAGGCTTTTCTGCTCCAAGCTGAAATAGAAGAGCAGAGGAAAATCCAAAGGCCTTCATTGCATCAGGTCCCCACGGCAGGGACTCTCCTGAGTCCTGCTGGCCCCACTGTGGCCCCTCAGGGAGGAGTTTTGTGTGTGAGCTGTGCCAAGCCCCTGCCGTGGCAACGAAGCCACGAACCTGCAGATGAGGCAGGCTTAACACACCCAGGTAAATCCCCAGGAAAGGGGATGGCAAAGGGTCCCTGCACCAGCTCCAGCAAGGCATTCCCACCTGCCCACGGAGAGAAATGAAAGGCTGTTCTCCATGGGACACGGATGTGGGAAGGACAGCCACCCTTTGGGACAAGGGGATTGATGCACCCAGCACCTTCTCATGGTGACAGAAACCACTGGTGAGCAGGATATGTGAGGGATTAGGGACTGAATAAAATCGTTTGAAATCTTTCAAAAGCCCACATTTTTTCTCTTCAAACAAGGAGTATTTTGCAGGAAAAAAAGAGAAAAGCTGAGTGTCTCATTTTTGCACATTTTTTGCCAAAATTCACAAAGGTCCTACTTTGCTTCCTGGAAAATCTAGAAAATGCAGCACCTCTGGAAACAGGACTCACGTTTCCCAACTCTGCAGTGACAGCCCTTGCTGGCAGTGAACCACTCAGATCCTTCTGATCCCCTCACACTGTGACCTGCCCTGTCTGACACCTCTTTCCAAAGCCTTGCTGGATTGCCAACAGCTGCCTCCACCCTTCCTCTGAGTCCCTGTCAAGAGAGTGCATCCCCTTTGGATTTTTCTTCATTTTAGGACCCCTGAGTATGCTGAAGAGGCCTTCTCTTCTCCCTAATGCCTGTCACATCATCTCCCTGTGTCCACAAGACATTAGGGACACACCAGAAGAGGACTTTTGGGACACAGCAGAGCCTTGACAACAGATCAACCCTCAGCACAAGGTTAATCTGGGCCACTTCACGGTGGGATTCAACCTTAGAGGTCTTTTCCCACCTAAATCATCCTCTGATTGACACTGCTCAGTTCATTTCTTGCCAACCAACCCCAGAGCCTTTGGTAAGAGCCTTCTGAGTGATCTGCCTGCTCACTTGCAGTGCTGTCATCGTTGTGGTCTCAGTTAATTACACTTTTATTTTTCTTGCCTCCTCTGTTGGCTCATTTGCATTGCACACACTTTGTGCTGAGGCAAAGGCCAGCCCGTGCCAAGCCTGCTCTTAGTTAATGCTGGCAGCTAAGAGAAATCTCCTAAAAACTGCAGCATAAGAGCTGGGTTTGGGGCCAGGAATCCATGGAGCAGCACTGATTCACAGAGGGCGAGTTTCTGGCTGGCCCACATTGCCACAGATGTGAAATTGTGAGGAGATTTCTAAATCTCTGGAAAAAATCCCCCTCTCTGCACCAGTGCTGGGCCCAAGCACCCAGCTGGGCTCAGGCTGGGCAATCCCTGCTTGGCTTTGGGAAGAAAAGCTCTGGTTTAATTGCACAGATCTTCTGTAAAGGCTTTTCTGAGGTGTATGCCATCTAATGTCATGGAAGGCTGTTACACTGATAGATGGTACATGACAAATGGGAATCCCCCATCACTGTGAGCTTGGCAGAACTGTAAAAGCTGTATCGACAATAAGCACTGGGCAAAAGTTCCCGTTTTTATGGTTTTTTAATATTTTTTTATGCTCTAGTGGGTGAAGCCAGGGGTTGGAGAGCTTCAGCTGCAGTGCGGCCTGGCAGCTGCTCTTGCAGGCCCTGTCCTCACCACTGGCTGCCTCTGTCCTGCCATAAGAAATATTAAACAGAGAGATCCAGCAGGAATTAGGGGGGTTTGCAGGCTGCAATGCCAGATCTGGACAGACTGCCTGATGTCCTAGGCCTGGGGAACAGCAAGGCAAGATTCTGGAAGTATTCAAGGAACTCCTGGACATGGCACTTGGTGCTCTGGGCTGGGGACAAGGTGGGGATGGGGCACAGCTTGGACTCGATGGTTTGGGAGGGCTTTTCCAACGTCAGTGTTATGGTGATCCTAAAGCAAGGCCAGCAGATAGTTACCAATAGCTCCTGCAGACTTAAGATGGTGATTTAATTCCCCTTTGGCTGCTTTAAAGAAAATCCCAGCCATTAAATGCACAGCAGCAAAAGTGAAAAGTTAAATGTTCAGCAGCGTGGGTCTGCTCCTGGGGAGCCTGACCCCAGGCTGGTTGCAAACCCCTTTTTTGAGATGCTAAAGGGAGTGGATTCAGCTTTGAGTATCAGGATGTCATGGTGATGCTTCGAGTTATAAACATTTAACAAGAGATTTTCCCTCTTTGCTAACGTCGACGCCAGTCCAGGGCAGGGTGTCCCTGCCCACGGCAGGGGTTGGAATGAGAGGGGCTTGGAGGTCACTTCCAGCCCAGCCCAGTCTGTGGTTTGATGATTCTCCGACGTTCTGCTCTCTGATGCAGCTCCAAAACAAATCCATTTGTCGTCTGTGTTTGCCACGTGTCCACAGCCAGGGGATCCAAGCCACGTGGAAGAACTGCTCAGGAAGCCAAGCAAGGCCTCCAGTTACTGCCTATGGAACAACAACAGCACTGCCTCTCTATCACTTCTTCTCAGGAATGCTAGACTGCCAAAACGATAAGGAACAGCAGTGTCTGTTATCTGCTATTATTTATTATTGTTCTGAAGGGCTGGTAGACCCTTCTGACTACACCAAAACACAACTGCTCCAAAAATTCTGCACCCGCCAGTGGAACCCTGCCTTTCCCGGGGTGATAGCATCCCTGAAAATGTGGAATAATGATGAGTAATGCTTCCAGTTTGAAGCCAAGGGGGAATTCAGGCAGAGTATGTGCTCACAAAGGGCAGTAACTAGCTGAGAACAGACTTGATTGCAGTCTCTAATTAGCCAGAGGAAAAGCAGATCTCTGAGGGAGCAGACGGACTAAACCAGCAGCTGGGAGCTGAGGCAAAGTTAATGAACACTGACACACCTTCAGTGTGTGGGTTCTCCATCACCTGGAGATTTTGGGTACAATACAGGACAATTTCTGCCCACACCAAAGTATTTCCACTGAAATACCCCTTATTTACCCTCGTGCCAATCCACTGAGCATCAGAACAGATTTTAAAAGCTGACAGTGAAGAGACTGGACGTCCCTGTGTTACTGGGATGCTTCTGCTCAGGCCGAGAGTGGTGCTGGGGATGTCTGAGCCCCTCCAGCCCCTCTCTGCACGGAGCTGTTTTCTCTGCTGCATGGACAGGACCGTGGCCTGAGGCATAAACACCTCCGTTGTTCACACCTCCCATAAATTGGCTCTCTCTAGGTAATGACTGTGACCTTTCCACTTTAAACCTTCGAGCAGGGTGGGTTAAATGTAAATTAAATGTGTAGGACAGATGCTGGAAAATGTAGCAGCGTTCTCCCTGCCAGCAGCGTGGGCTGCAGCTTGACTTAAATTAGGCTAAAGGAACACGAACAGAAAACAGAAGAGCAGGAAAAATGTCAGACGTGTCAGAAGAGGAAAATAAGTTGGGACTTCCCAGAAGTGCAGACAGCAAATTAATTCCAACTGCAGATAACAAATGAGGAGTATCTGCTTGTCTGGTGTGAGAGGGATGTGACAAGGAGCCAGGAGCTCCTCTCGGTGACAGAGCTGCTCCTGCCCTGGGCTGCACCTGATCTGCTCCCTCATTAAAACCTGGGGCTGCACCAGGGACAGTTCCAGCCGTGGGAAGCCCAGGCTCTTCCTGGTGATAGCAGCAGTGGAACTTGTGAGTCTGTCTGAGCTCCTGTTGTGTTTCTCATAAGGGATATGATTTGCACACGCTAATTAATCAAACCTTATCTATCCCAGACGTTTTTGTTCAGCTGTGGCACTAAAATAACCAGATTTAACTGAAGTGTTCAACGCGTTTCTGTAGATGTCTTGCTCCAAGGCATGACAAGAATGCAGCCAACAACTGCAGAGCGTACTTTGGATACTTCAAGGTAAAATTTCCTGTCCTGGTGCAGTACCTGGGGCATCGTAAGATCCCGAGGTCTCTCATAAAATGCCATTTGTGGGTACCTGACGCAACCAGAGCGTGGTCAGTGCTGAGTTTGGGTTCCTGTGGCTCACCCACACCAGGGGCCAGCTGGGCCACAGCTCCTGGTGGCCTCAGGGCCTTGGACTCACCCAGGCTCGTGCCAGGTCACCCTCAGAGCTGGGTGGTACAGCCTCAGCAGAAACCATTCCCAAGTCATTTCCAAACCAAACCAAACCAAACCACACCAACACAAACCAAACCACACCAAACCAAACCAAACCACATCTGTGCCTGTCCCACGTGCTCACGACCAAACCTTTGCTGCCAACACCTAGGCCTGGTTTCCCCGTGCTGGTGGAAGGGTGATGGGAATAGCTGGGACATCTCCAAACATGTATCTGTGAATTTATATTTTTAAAATGTTATTATTTACTTTAATTATTATTTAATTATTTATTATTTTATACTCTGGGTATTTATTCTCAGCAGCTGCCCCGAGCAGATCGGATCCTTGATCTCCACTGCCAATCAAACCTGTCCCTCTGGTCTGTCTCGCATTTTCTTCTCCTCAAACCAACTTCCTACTGCACCTCCTTAAGAGGTCAGCTCCAAAGCCCACTGAAATCATGAAACATCAAATCTGCAGGGCTATTTTCTCACATTCTTGCATATTTTAATTGCTCAGTTTAACTGCAGCTGGTCCTGAGCAGGAGAAGAGACAGCACCATCTTGGTGGGTGTGGGAATAAATTTCTTTCCAGACCCACAGAGCCCCTTCCATGTGCACGGCATACAGTTTTGCTGAAATTAAGGAAAAATGATGAAAAAATACAGCCAATTAATTAATAATAAATGGGGGGGAGGAGGATTAATCTCCAAGTAAAGACTTTTCATGACAGCACCTTTTTGTGTCCCTACACAGAGCAGGAGCAGTGAGATAAAAGCCCTCAGGACCCCCGGGGTCCAATCCCACTCTCCTGGCCACTGACAAGGAGCCCTCCTGCCCTCAGGGGTGACTCCCTCCATCAGACCAGCTCCGAAGTGGTCCAAGAACCGTGCTGGGGATCTCTGCTGCTCTTCAGCTTTCCCTGAGGGATTGCTGAGAGCCTGGTGCTGACAGGAATCCCCTGCTCTGAGGACTCAGCACCACCACACCCCCAGCAGGGCACTGCTGGCTGGCTGGGAAGTGAGGCTGTGTCAGCTTTATGGTGAGAAGAGATCTAAAGGCAGAAGAATGTGTGTGCTTGAAAGCATCAACTGGCAGTAATGGAGCAGGGTTACAGAAATATAAAACAATAAAACACATGATTACATTTGTATATAAAATGAAGGAATGTCCTTAACAACACTTGTGTGTCATCTTGTCTGTAAAAGTGGCCAAAGTCTCTGACCCGAATTTCTGGGCTGGCAAGCCCCAGGGAGCTCTGACAGATGGATGTTTCCAGCCCTTAGGGGAAAGCTGGGGATGATCAGTCAGAGCAGCCACACTGGGCAGCCCATCTCCAACTCCAGAGGCAATACCTGCTGCTTAACTTCTTAATTCTGAATTTCCCTCCAGTCCTTGCACCAAAGCACTGGACACCCTACATCAGCCACACTTCACAGAGGACTATTTTGATCAATATATTCAGCTTCAAACTTCTTTTCTTGTGCTCAGCCTCCTTGGGGTAACTCTAGAAGTGATGCCCTCAGTTGTGAGCATTTATTTGTGTTTCAAGTGAACCCCTGAAGAAATCAGCACCAGAACCTGCAGACAGGCTCCAAACCCAGCTTGGCTCCAGCCTGCAGGACAGGGAGACACTGGGACACTGCAGCTCCTGTCAGGAGAGAACTTCCACTGGCCTGAGCACTTCTGCAGGAGGTGCTGGGTGTTGGGATCCCGGAGCGTGTCCAGAGAAGGCAGCAAGGCTGGGGAAGGGGCTGGAACACAAGTCCTGGGAGGTGCAGCTGAGGGAGCTGGGAAAGGGGCTCAGCCTGGCGCAAAGGAGGCTCAGGGGGGCCCTTCTGGCTCTGCACAAGCCCCTGACAGGAGGGGGCAGCCAGGGGGGATCGGGCTCTGCTCCCCGGGAACAGGGCCAGGAGGTGAGGGACCGGCCTCAGCTGTGCCAGGGGAGGTCAGGTTGGACAGCAGGAGGAATTTCTTCCTGGAAGGGGTGGTCAGGCTTTGGAAGGGGCTGCTCAGGGCACTGGTTTGGGGTCCCTGTTCCTGGAGGTGTTTAAGGAAAGCCTGGACGTGGCACTCGGTGCCCTGGGTGGTGTTGGGTCATGGGTTGGACTGGATGATCTCAAAGGTCTTTTCCAACCCAGCTGATTCTGTGATTCTGTGATTCTGTGATTCTGTGATTCTGTCACTCTGTGTTCAGCAGCCCCAGTCCCCCTCAGGGGCACCAGGCACAGCGTGTCCCTCGGCAGTGGTGCTCTGGGCTCCCCAGAGTGGGGGTCACCCAGCTGGCAGCCTCGGGGAGAAGCTCTTGGAATGCACACCTGGAATTCCTCCCGCAGTGTCAACCTCTGCCTGCTCCAAGTGCAGCTCTGATGGTGGCACACACAAGCCAGGGCTGGTCCTGGGCTCTCCACATTCACCAGGGCAGAGTTTGCCCCAGCAGCACCAGTGCTCCCAGCTCCAGCTCCCTGCAGCGTTTCCCTGCTCAGGGTTTGCTCCCCGTCCCTGCTCAGCCCTTTCAAGCCGTGTTATCTCAGGGTGAGGCCCTCCCACAGCACCTGGTGCCTCTGCAGGACTGCAGCGATCTGATAACAGATAAGGACACAGTGAGCCACATTCCCTCTCCAGCAGGCCCTGCTGAGCCCAGCCTGCACTCCCGTGGGCCGGGCCAAGCAAAGTAGGGCACTGTGATACCAGAACAAGCCCAGCCACTCAGTATCTGTTGATACTGAGGTATTTATTTAGTGAGAGATAAAGTAATGGGCCTGATAGTCTGCACGGACGTGCCAGTACCTGCAAATGCCCATTTGTCAGCTTTCACAGAGTCCCAGAGCGGTTTGGGTGGGAAGGAACCTTAAAATCCATCTTGTTCCACTCCCTGCCGTGGGCAGGGACACCTCCCACTATCCCAGGGTGCTCCAAGCCCCGTCCAGCCTGGCCTTGGACACCTCCAGGGATGCTTTCAGGTGCACCTCAACCCCCCCAGGTCCCAGTCCTCCCTCTGCAGACTCCTGACAGACCAAGGACTTCCCTCCCTCTGCCAGTCTCAGTCCCACTGGAGCAGAAGCTCTCAGGTGGCTTTTTGGGGAAGTTGATGCTGCAGCTCCCACATTTTCTGTGACTGCACAATGGCCAAACCAGCTCACACGAGGCTCCCTGACCTCTCTTGCAGCCCTGAGGACAAACAATGTTGAACAGCTGGGGGTTTCAGGAAGGAGGCCAATAAATCACTCACCTGCTGCTGGGAGCAAGCCATAAAATAGGGTTTGTCATTTAGCATTTGATTCAAAAGTCCCACAGGATTTCATAATCATGGGATGAGAGTTTCAACTTTTCTGAATGGAGCACAAATGAAAATATTTATTATGGAGCACTAGAAGAAACACTGGAGCAAAGATTAAAGCATGGTATTTATTGATAAAAGGGCAGTATCAGTACCAGACAGGTAAGCACTCAGGAATGCACATTTGCATAAAGCCCAGAGAGCTGCTGAGTCACCAGGGGAAGGATGGGAGGATGGGTCAATAACTGGAGGCCTTTCTACCCAAGAATAGCTCTTTCATTTCCCCTGAAATGAATTCTTGACTGGATTAGATGAAACAACCCTGACAGGCAAAGCAGTGAGATCTGATTTGTTTAGGCATCTCCTCAAAAGATCTCCTCTCCTGGAGCCATAATCCAGGCTCAGTCCTGCACCTCTGGACACCAGGATGTCTACACAGCTCTGTGTCCCAGATACACCAGCACATGGCAATAGCTGTGTGAGGAGAAAATTCAGGAGCAGGATTTCTTATGTGAGGAGAAAATTCAGGAGCAGGATTTCTAGGAGCAGAAGTTCAATTCCATTAGGAGAAGATGTAAAACTCCAGTCACGTGAAGCTACGGACAGCCAGGAAATCTGTTCAGGCCCTCCCAGGGATACCCCAGTGCAGCTTTAGTTACTCCATCCTGCTGTATTGGGTGCAGCAATAATGTGAATTTTACAGCTGCAGAGCTTTGCCTGAGTGGCTGCATCTCATTCTTTGTGCTGTGAGCACCCACGGGGCGACTCAGGGTGTGCTAATTCAGCTTAAATTTGACCTGAAGAGCATTTGAACCAACACCACCCTTGGGAATTGAGGTGGAGTCACATTTTCTCAAGGAGCAGCTGTACATTGGCTGTGCTTCCTTCCCTGCCACATCTTTCCAGGAACAGCCACCATCCTGCTGGCCAGAGCCCTGGCCGTGTGTTAATCCACACTGCAATTCCAGGCACAGGGATCCTTCCTGGGCACACCTGGGACCTTCCCTGCAGGTGTTTCTGTAGGAAATTGTCCCCAAGAGCAGCTTGCCCAGAGCCTAGAGGGGACGTATCTCAGGATAATTCTCATGCTGAACCTTCTTTCTGTTGTTCCCTGACTGAGAGGGTTTAAGGATTTTGAGACACGGCCTTTCCAAATCCCTGTGGGTTCTCTTGCACATTGTGGAAGTTCAGAGAAGAGCTGAAGTATCACACAAAGGCTCAAAATTACCTCCCAATCCCAAACCCTTTGTGTTTAACCCTTTGATTTATTACCAGGCCAATCTCTGCCCTGTGGGTCTTTCAGGGACAGGGATATCACAGGGTGGTTTTCTCCCTTTCTTTGTGCACAGGTAGCCAGATCTTGCCCCAGGAAGGTGGGTAAAGTACGGATAGGAAGCTCAGAATTGGGTTAAATCCATGTTATTCCAGCAGTGGGAGAGGCCTGGCTTCCTGCTGCCTTCAGGGATGCAGCAGGACAGGGCTGTGGGCCTGGTGCTGCCTCACACGAGGTCCCTGCTCTGCAGGAGCAGCTGGAACAGGAGCTGCCAGTGGAACTCTTGATGGAAAACTCCATGTCTGGGAGAGGGGATCCTTGGACTGAGGGTGCTGCTCTTCCCAAACACCTCCTTCCTCTGACAGAGCACACCTCAGCAGCAATCCTGGGACAATCAGCTCCTGTACAGATGCAGAAATGACTTCACTCTCTCACATCCATCTCTCTCCAGGACTCCATTTGCTGCTTTCCGAAGCCTGGGTTCCCTGTACAAAACACACTTCATTGCCTTTCCTTCCTGTCTGAGCAGCAGATGAAGTGATGTGTCTGTGCCCAATGCACAGGGCCTCGTAGCCCAGGGCAGGCAGACAGCATCTGCACGGCATGAAACGAGGGATTTGATGGTGCCTGGGGATTGCACAAGTGGGATCAAATTATCCTGCCTTAACAAGGGGCAGGGCATGCACTGAGCTGTGAGGAGTGTTCCTGTGTGCCCTGGGCCCACAGCAAACCCGAGGCAATGTGGCTCAGCTTAACCCACCGTGACAGGAGGTGCATTCCTTGCATTTGCCACGGACTAGGAGCACATCCACACACAGCCACGCAGCCCTGGCACGCTGTACTTTGCTCAGAGGTAGGAATGGGATGAGTCCTGCTGGTTCTGCTAGGCCTGGGATCCTCAGTACTGATGTCACGTCAGTAGGTGACTGGGGGTGGAAAAGCTTTAACCCTGAAGTAGCTGGGAAATGTGGGGAGTTCAGCAAGGTGGGAGTGAGCTGAGCTGGGGATTTGCAGTCGTGGAACTGAAGGGGAAGTGGTTCTGGATTTGAGGCTCCTCTGGGCCTGCTGAAGTGTTTGACCAAAGCTTCAAGGCACTTGTGTCCCCCCTAAGTGATGATCTGGGGATCTCTGGAGTTGTTTTTATTTTTCCTACATGATGGTTGAAGAGAAGTGAGAGTTGAACTTCCGTGATGTTTGTGGGTCCCTTCCAACTCTCTATTTCTGTAATTCCACGATTGTGGTGGCTCTCAGTGAGTGTGGCCGAAAGCAGGTCCCCACCCTGCACAGTCCTTGTGGGAAAGCAGCTTTCAGAGGAACCAGCAGGCCTGGGCAGAGCTGCGGGTGTTTGGGCAGAGCTACAGCAGAGAAGAGGTTTGATCCAACTGCAGACAAATGGGCAGTTCCAGTAAGAGCAGATAATGCAGCTGGCCAGAAGGTACAGAAACCATCAGCTGATGGAGCCTGGGTGTGATGGAGGTGATTCACTGAAAGCACTGAGCTCAGCAGCTGTGGAGCAGCTGGAGCTGCAGCAGAAGAAGGGATTGATTCATTTGCCAGAAGCACCCACTGAATGCAGAGGATGGAACCTCTGAGAACAGGGGCCCTCAGCGCTTGTGCTCCTCGAGGGTAGCGAGCTGAAGAGATCCAGCCAGACACCTCAGAGCAGCCTTGGGGATGTCCTTGTAGGGCCATCTGTGCTCTGCATTCCTCGGGTGTGTTGGGAGACAGTGACATGAGACCTCAACATCCTCCTCAGGAGCGGCTGGGACCAGCCTCCTGTTTAACCTGGGTATTTCCAAATGGTGCTGTCCAAAACCAGCACGGGGGCTTACAATCAGAGAATCCCAGAATCTCCCGAACCAATATTGGTCATGGCACCAAGCCAGGAAACACTCAGAGCTCCTCAGAGGTCCCCAGCCTTTGGAGTGGGGACTTCTGGGTGTCCCAGGGCAAGGTGGCTCCCAGCCCTCTGGGGATCCTCAGTGCTGGCTGTGGGGCTGCTGCCATGTGCAGGTGGGTTAAAACTGCCCTCCTGTCCCCTGGATGTCACAGGGCCTGCTTCCACCCCAGCCAGTACCTGCAGACAGCATGATTTTGTTTGCATCCACAATCCGTGGGGGAAAAAAATTTTTATATATATATATATATATATATGAAAGAGAGATCCCTGACTTGATAAGGATTCAGGGTTTGAGCTGCAGGCAGCACGAAAAGACAAACATCTTGTTCCCAAAGGACACTTTAACCTGTGTGCTCCCCAGCTCAGTGTGTTACAGCTCGGCAGCACTGAAGGTCCAGTGGCTTTCTGGCTCCTGCAGCCCCTACAGAAAATACAGGAAACATTTTACAGTGAATTTGCTGTTGTTTTATCATTTACCGGGGCAGGAGGAGCTCCAGCCAGTGCTATGCTGAAATTCCCTGATCCACTCACCCCCTCCAGCTGACTGCAACATTACAGTGATTTCTCCTGGTGTAAGAGCAAGGAGGGTTCAAGAAGAGTTTCTCCACTCATGGGAAAATCATGGCACTCAACTTCCCCTGGATCCCATGAGTTCAGATTTTTGCCATGCAGGAGCACCAGATTCATTCGAAGAATCAGTCAAAGCAAGAAATTATTTTGCCTTGCGTCTTTGTTGAAGATCTTTCTACTCCCTGCACCGCATCTTTCAATTCTGTCCTTGAAATGTGGGAGTACCACCCCACTGTTCTCTCCAAAGGGCTCCTATCCTTGTTCCAGGGGCATTCCTGCCTCCCACTGCAGCATCACCCTGATCCTGCTCCTGGGCAGTTCTGCTGAGGACCAAAGGTAGGTCCAGGAGAGGTAGATCCAGGGGGTGTAACTCCAAATGCTAAAAATCCAAGGAAGGTTTAGATTGGATATTGGGAAAAATTTCTTCACTGACAGGGTGGTCAAGCCCTGGCACAGCTGCCCAGGGCAGTGGTGGAGTCCCCATCCCTGGAGGGATTTAAAGGATGGATGGATGTGGCACTTGGGAACATGGGTCAGTGCTGGCTTTGGCAGAGCTGGGGAATGGTTGGACTCTGATCTCAGAGGGCTTTTCCAACCTTAATAATTGTGTGATTCCAAGTGAAAGCCAGCAATTCCCAGCACTGCCCTGCCAGCTGCCCTCGATGGGTGCTGCCGGGGGTGGGATGTGCCAAGTGCAGCTGAGGAGTGGGGAGTGGCTCAGGCTTGTCAGAGCTGTCGGTACTTAGGGCCCCGCAGGCTGGAACAAGAAGGCAGGAGGTCTCTGCCGTGCTCTCCCCTTGCACAGCAAGGCAGCAGACTCTCTCAAGCTGATTTTACAGCTCCATTTAAACCTTTGCAGCCTCGTGAGCTCGGTGCATCCTCACGAGGCACCACAGATGGATCTCCAACATCTGCTCACTGATGTGCTGTCCCTGGGTCTGGTGCAGAGGCAAAGTCCCCGTTTTGCTCCGGGTGCTGTGCCCAGAGAGCAGCTCGGAGCTAACAGAGCTCAGTGCTGTGCTGGGCCAGCAGCACCCTTCTGTAGGGCCACAGCAGGAGGCCCGCACTCCAGGGGCAGTGTGCCATGGAAGGGGACCTCTCTGTCCTGCTGCTGCACTGAGGAGCTGTTCCCCAGCACAGGGGACATCCCTGGGGCAGGCACAGGGCATCACAGCATGAGCTGAGTTGGGAGGGACCCCCCAGGATCACCCCGTGCAGCCCCTGGCCCTGCCCAGACCCCCCAACAACCCCCCCCTGTGCATCCCTGGCAGTGTTGTCCAAAGGCTCCTGGAGCTCTGGCAGCCTCGGGGCCGTGCCCATTCCCTGGGGAGCCTGGTCAGTGCCCAGCCCCCTCTGGGGGAAGAACCTTTTCCTGCTCTCCAGCCTGACCCTGCCCTGGCACAGCTCCAGCCGTTCCCTGGCTCCTGTCCCTGTCCCAGGGAGCAGAGATGGGAGCTGCCCCTCGGGAGGAGCTGCAGGTCCCTGAGCTCTGTCCTCAGGCTCCTTTTCTCCAGGCTGGACAGCCCAGGTGACCTCAGTCTCACACGGCTTCCCCTCAAGGCCATCACCACCTTGGTTGCCCTCCTTTGGATGCTCTCCCACAGTTTAATGTCTTTCTTATACTGAGGCACCCAAAACTGCCCCCAGCACTCCACTCGNAACTGCCCCCAGCACTCAAGGTGAGGCCGCCCCAGTGCAGAGCAGAGTGAGACAATCCCCTCCCTGGCCCGGCTGACAATGCTGTGCCTGATGTCCCCCAGGACAGGGGTGTCCCTCCTGGCTCCAGGCCACTGCTGACCCAGATCCAAGTGGCCACTGACCAGGCCCCGCAGGTCCCTTTCTGTGGTGCTGCTTTCTAGTCTCTCATTGCCCAGTCTGTCTGTACATCCAGGGCTGCTCCATCCCAGGTGCAGAACTGAGCACTTTGCCTGGCTGACCTTCACACATCTGGGGATCGCCCAGCCCTTTGAACTGGGCCATGGGCAGAGATCCAGTGACCTGCTGGGAAGGGGTTGGTCTCACACTGCACAAGGACTGGACATCCCCCCCAGCTGCTGCTCTCTAACATCTCATCTTTCTCTCAACCTCTCACACCCACCTCCTCTATCTCTGCTTTGGTGCACTGGTTTCAGGGGTGTCCGATGGCCCCTCCTCACTGGCACCTCTGAGCACCCTCCACACCACTGGCAGTGACTTGGTGCCAGTGGAGGGGCTGTGAAAATCAGCACAGCCACGAAAATCAGCACAGCCATGAAAATCAGCACAGCCGTGACAATCAGCACAGCCACGAAAATCAGCACAGCCATGAAAATCAGCAGCCTGGGCTGTGGTGCCTTCCAGGCTGTGGGATCTTATGGACAGAGGTCAGCACATTAATCCATCTCCAAAGCAACAGGAGCTTGATTAACAGAAGTGACAATATTCAATTTCTCATCACACTAGATAAAAAACCTCTATTTTCTCCCTAATGCTCTAAGTAACCTTTAGTTGCTTCCAGTCTCATACTGCCAAACCCATAAACCTTTTTGCAGTCCTGCTTTGTCCAGCTCTTCCTCCTCTGTTTATTTCTCACCCCATCCTGTTTTTCTGGCACGGTGATAAACCAACCTGAATATTCTTGTCTGGACAACAATGCTGACATTTTCCAAATTATATCTGGACTGTGATGCTCCAGTTGCCACCACTTCTGCCTTTAATCACATTTCTCAGTTTTCCCACCCTTAAATTCCAAAATAGGGACCACCAAGTCCCTTCAAGGGGATTGTGAGAAAACTGGAAAGCTCTGAACACAGAAAAAAAAGTTTGGCAACAAAAGGTCCAGACTGAAAGGAATTTCTGATTGACAACTTCCCCATTGTACCTGATATGCAAAAGACTGAAGTTCAGATCAGAAGAATGGTTTTGGTTTCACCCCTGAATTGCACAATAATGCAATCTATTAACTCCTGCCGTCCCTTGAGCTGTTTCTGATGAAGCTGCACTGAAATGTGTCAGTCCAAGTCAGAACTGTCTGTCGCAGGAGCTGGAGAGAAATAAAGGAGAATTCCCTTGAGGCTCCTCACACCCATCCACCCTCACTCAGCAGAGACTTGTAAATCCTGAACCACCGCTCACAGCTCTGCCCAGCTGAGCTGTTCCTTCTCTCTCATCCTCCTCCCCAGGCAGGTCAGAGACCTGAGCCTTGCAATGCTGCGTGGAGAGCCAACGTTTTCCAGGGCAGGACTTCCAGGCTGTCAAAGTGACTTGGAGGAACATCAAGGCTGCAAACTCAAAACCTTTTTGGAAACGTGTGGGTCCCTGCACAGGCACAGCTCAGTCTCTGGGCAGTGGGATCACGGTCATGTTTTCCCCACATCATCACAAACAGATTTTCTCCCACGAGATCCCAGGCTCAGCTCTTGTAACAAATATTTCTGTTCATCTTTTGATGGAATCACAGAATTCCAGAACAATTTGGGTTGGAAAGGTGCTTAAGGACAATCCAGTCCCACCTCCTGCCCTGGGCAGGGACACCTCCCACTATCCCAGGCTGCTCCAAGCCCCGTCCAGCCTGGCCTTGGACACTTCCAGGGATCCAGGGGCAGCCACAGCTGCTCTGGGCACCCTGTGCCAGGGCCTCCCCACCCTCACACGGAACAATTCCTTCCTGTTTTCCAATCTAGGTCTATCTTATCCAATCCAAGCTATCTAAATTTTCTTACATTTATTTCTTCTAAGTTATTTTCTTTTAGAATTTTACAGGTAATAGTCCTTTTATTTATTTACTTTATTTTTTAAATCATTCAGTACACACAGTTGTCTGCAGCAGGCTGGGGAAAGGCTCCAGGTGTGTTTCCTGATTCTGTGATTCTGAGCCTGGCACAGCTGAGCTCCTGCTCAGTCTGGGGTTTCTGCCCCCTGCCTGGGTTCCTGAAGGATGCTTTGCCATTTCATTTCCCATGCCGGGAGCTGAGAAGGAACCCGCTGTCCCCTTCCCCCCCTGCCTGGTTCCCAGCCATGGAAACACCTAATTTTTCCCTTATCCTGCGTGAGGTTTCTTTACTCTCCGGTGTGCAGTGACCTCAAGCCCCAGAGTGACACACCAATTCTCCCACCTCTAGAAGTCAGCTGCTAATTATAAGACTCTGCAGAGCATCCCCAGACCCGTGCTGCCCCTGCCAAGGGCACCCTAATTAAGCCGTCCTGTGAGTGCAGCTCACTCCCCCTTGGCACACAGCGCCTGACTGCGCTTCCTCTGCTGCTCCTCCAGCCTGCCACCAGAAGCAGAGCTTCCAGGAATCAGCCTGGCCCAGGCTCCAATCCCAGTGCCCCGAACAGGACAAATGGTGACAAGAGCCACCATCACAGGGGAATCCTTTGGATTTTTCCAGTAACTGATTTGTTCTGCAGGATCTTTGTCAATGACTTCAGCCCCCCGAGACCCCAAGTCCTTGCTAATCCAAGATGCTCTGTGAACTGCCTCTTCCAGCTGGGTGACACTGAAAGCTCTGAGTGAGACCAATAATGACAATAAAATGTTTCTAGAATGATTTTCAATGTTTCCAATGCATAAACCACGGACTTATCTAATTCAGGATGGATATGGTTTGTGAGCCAGAACACGTCAGCTCCTGAGCTGGGAACAAATAATCGACACAGTTCAGGAAAAGGTAAGTAAGCTTTGAGCCAGATCCCCCACTGATATCAAAAGGCAGGAGATCTTTTCCTGCTCCACTATTTCATGCTGTCATTTCCAAGGTGCAGCCTGGCCCTGGCTCCCACTGGAGCCTTGGGGCAGAATTGTCAGACAGATGTGGTAACCTCTCCTGGAATTCGGGATAACATTAGTTCGGTGCCTTTATATAACAAAATATAGCCAGGGGTCTTCAGAGCCCGTCACCCGTCCCAGCCTCTTTCCATACCCAGAACAGATCGGGTTAGTTCTGACTCACAGCCCAACGTGCCAGAACGGAGCATTTCGCCCTGCAGCACGGCTCCTGCCCTTCCCCTGGTGGTCCCCCACGTGCTCCTGGCTCTCCTGGCTGTTCCTGGAGCTGGCACAATCGCTGACAGCAGCAGGAGCCTCCCCCTGGGCTCTGGGGGCTGCTCTGTGCCCCTGCGGGACGGGGGAGCCTCCCCCTACCCCTGCCCTGGGTGCGAGCAGGGCGAGGCTTCACTCACATTTGTGGGTCCTGCCATGAAGCAGCACCTCCACGGCCTGGTGCAATCTCCCTCTTCCACACGGCTGGTTTGGGGTCAGAAGGAGAGAAGTGAGTCACAGCTCAGTCCCACGGACAACATCTGTCCCCCGCGTCCCTCTCTGCAGGCTCCACCTCCACCGCTGCCTTGGGGACATCTGGACGCCAGCCTTTCCCAGCAGAGTGTGTGGTCAGGCAGGGAATTCCAGCCACCCTTTGTCCATCTTGCTGGGTGTCAGCCCAAGACACTCCAGTTTCTATCTTTTTATTCCTAGAATTTAATTATTGTATTACATTATTATACAATCTTTATTCACATGAAACAGCAGGACACGTTGTGAGACACGAGCCAGGAGATCATCCCTGGCTGGAAACGTCCACCTGTTAAACATCCTTCAGTTTGGGGGACTTCCTGCCCCAGTGCAATTCCAGGTGTTGCACCTCTGCAGGAATGTCCCAGCCCAGGGTCCCCCACCTGCTGCCAGAAAGGAACATTTCACAAAAGCCCAAAAGCAAGGGAGAAAGAGGAGACACAGAGCCCACAAGGGCATTGCAGAGCTCCTGGACTTGCAGTGTAGAGCAATGGATTACAGTGCTCCTGCCCACCTGGGATAGGGGTCTGGATAAATTCTGTGCAAAGAAAGGTAGGGAAACACGTGGAGTTCCAGCTGTTTTGCAAACCCAGCCACTTTTTGGAATTGTAAAGCTGGGGGGAGGTGAAAATCCCAGAGAAAGAAACAGGAGGGCAGGGTGCAAAGGAGCCAAAGGTAGCAATGCACCTGTTCATTACATAATTCCTGGGTGATAAAATGCATTTATCTCCCTTTTTTTCTTTTCTGCACTTTGTCCAGCAAACCTTCTCCAGGACAGACTTCCAAAGTCCCAGGGCAACTTCACTCAGTGAATGCTTTTTATCAAAATTAATGTTTCTCTCCTTCCTCAAGACATTGTTGTTCAGGGTGAACAACACTTGCCAGATAAACTGTGACCTTCCAGAGGTGAGAGCAGAGGCCTGAAGAGGGAGATCTGGCACTTCCCTGGCCAGGAGTCTGCATTTCCCTCGTGGTTACTCTGCACCCAAGGATTTCCTATGGACCTGTACCTCTTGTGCCTCAGCAACTCCCATTTTACCAATGAAAGCCCCACAAGGCTCCTCCTCGTTCACCTCACCTGCTGCTCATACCCAAACCTCCCATCTCCCAGGCATTAGGTCCCTAATCTTAGATCAAAATCCTGAATTTTAGATCAAAGCTACCCTGCAACGATTAAAATCAACTCACTTGAAGTCACAAAGGTGGTGGAAGCAGGGAACCACTCAACTGTCCACAGCCAGAACCCCTCTGACTTCTGGCGCCTTTCCTGATTAGAGAGGGATTATTCTACCCCAAAATTATTTGAAACTGCTCAACTATGGGGTGATCTGTCATGGGGTACAGCCCGGGCAGCCCCTGGGGCACAGCTGACCTCCTCACACAGCTTGGGGCAGCAGGGGATGGCAGAGAGGAGCTGCAGGAAGATGCAGGGGCTCTGACAAGTTGGGTTTTCTCTTTGAGCCCAGCTTTAGGTCAGAGGCACTGCAGGACACAGGGAGCTGTGCAGCTGGGACAGACACCAGGGAGGAGTCCTGGAGAGGCTGCAGAGGAGGCACCCAGGGCATTGTATCCCTCTCCCACGCTGGGAAAAGGCAAAGAGAGTTGGGATTTTTCAGCATGGAGAAGAGAAGGCTTCAGGGGGACCTAACTGAGACCTCCCAGTGCCTGAAGGGAGCTGACAGAGAAGTTGGGAACAGACTATTCACAAGGGCCTGGAGTGGGGAATGGCTTCAGACTGAAAGAGAATAGATTTAGGTAATATTTGGGGAAGGAATTGTTCCCTGTGCGGGTGGGGAGGCCCTGGCACAGGGTGCCCAGAGAAGCTGTGGCTGCCCCTGGATCCCTGGAAGTGTCCAAGGCCAGGCTGGACGGGGCTTGGAGCAGCCTGGGATAATGGGAGGTGTCCCTGCCCGTGGCAGGGGTGGGATGGGATGGGCTTTAAGGTCCCTTCCCACCTAAACCATCCTGGGATTCCATGACTCTGCAGAAGGAGCTGCTTGGCAGCACCCTCAGCACAGCAGGGACAGCGGCTCCACACCAAGGCAGGCAGCCCCGCATCGTGAAGAGGAAAATCTCCCCCCAGTTCTGGTGGAATGGTCCACATAACACCAATTAAACTGATTATTTGTCCCTTCTAGTCTTCAGACTTCACTGTGCTACAGCCAGAGATGTCAGGGCAGAGGGGGAGCTTGGAAGACCCCTGCCCAGGACCACCCAGCCCAGGCTGAGCCCAGGGCAGAAGCTCTGCAGTGCCAGGTGGGATGAGCTGCTCGGGGGGCTGCACGAGGGGAGAGCAGCCAGGGCAGCTCATCCTGCTCATCCTGCACAATTCCAGCTGGGAACTGCAGGTCAGGGCCAGGTGAGAGCCCTGTCTGGACGCTCAGAGAAAAGAAGCAGGCTGTTCTGCAGGGGTGTTTGCTCCTGGAGGATGATCAAAAAAGACTTAGGATCTGACTCCTGCTCCTTAGGTCACAGGTAATATTGATTGATGATTTTAATGGCAGCCTGGGCACCTGAGTCCACACAAAACACGGCCCTGTGGCACTGCTGTTGGACAGGTCAAGCCTTCTGCACTGCAAAAAAATGTCAGTTCTTCAGCTTGAGTTGCCTCCAGTCTGCTCTGGGTTTGCTCTGTAGCTCCGTGTTCTTTGATCTTCGCTGCTTTTGGGTTTTTTCTCCCTCTGTCTCTGAGGTAACAGATGGAGTGCCCTGAGCCTAAAATCTAACCCTGTGCTACTTCAGACTCAGGAAACGTCCCTGCATGTGAGTGTGCCTGGGCCTGTGAGCCCCAGCTGCTCCTCTTCCAGTTTCAGATATAAATTCGGAATAAAATAATGAAAAATAATTTGCATGCCCAAGGCTCTGCTCGGCCCCCTGACCCTCCACACTGTCCAGTTGTCCAGACAGGACCAGGACCTGCACGTGCAGCACCACAGACCCTGCAAAGTGCCCTCAGCTCTGCCCTAGGGGCAGAAGCCACGTCCATCACCTCTGGTGCCCCTCTGTCTTTGAGTCCTTTCCGGAATGTGCCCGGGTGGGCACAAGGGTCAGTGGCACCCGGACTGTCCCAGCTGTGGTGTGGCAGCAGGACCAGGGCAGTGCCCATCCCCCTCCAGTCTTGGGGTCAGTTTTGGGCCCCTTGTGAGAAGAGAGACATTGAGGGGCTGGAGTGTGTCCAGGGCTGGGGAAGGGGCTGGAGCAGCAGGAGCGGCTGAGGGAGCTGGGAAAGGGGCTCAGCCTGGAGCAAAGGAGGCTCAGGGGGGCCCTTCTGGCTCTGCACAAGTCCCTGACAGGAGGGGGCAGCCAGGGGGAGTTGGGATCTCTTCCCAGGGAACAATGCACCAGAGGAGGTTTAGACCGGACACTGGGGAAATTTTTTTTCATGGAAAGGTTTGTAAAGCATTGGAAAGGGTTGCCCAAGGCAGTGGTGGAGTTATCACCCCTGACAATGTTCAAAAAGCATGGATGTGCATGCGGATGTGGATGTTGCACTTAGGGACGTGGTCTAGGGGTGATCATGATGCTGGTGCCGGTTGATGGTTGGAGTTGATGGCCTCAAAGGTCCTTTCCAACCGTAGGGACTCTGTGATGTGATGACTCCATCTGCTCCTTACAGTCAGATGGACAGGGCAGGGTTAAGCAGATGTAAGTGGAAAAACTCCGAGATTTAGCTGTGGCAGAAAGAGTTGCAGCCACGGTGCTGTCAGAGATCTTTCATTATTCATAGAGGGGAAACGAGAACAATGCGAGGAGCGTTTGCGAGCTCCAGATGGGGCACTGGCTGCTGGCCCTGGCAGCTCCCGCGCCCCCCGTGCAGCCTCTGCCTCCCAACATGCAAAAGCAGCTAATGAGGCAGCCAGGGGCTCAGGGCAGCACAGCGCCCTGCTGCTGAATGCGAGCCCTCCTGCTCATTTCCCTTTCCCCTCCTCCCGGGCGGAATTCGGAAGGCTCGGTGATTAACCCCGGGTTAAGGCAAAACAGGAGCCAGGAAAACAAGGGCAGCCCCGGCGCGGGCCGGCGCTCGTCCCCGCGCTGGGTGAGTGCGGTGCTGCTGGGCTTCCTGCCCCCGCTCGGGCACAGCTCTCAGGGTGCTGGAGGAGCACAGGGTTTGCAGAGGGAAGGAGCAGGTCCTGCACTGAATCGCAGCAATTACAGCTGGCTCCTGCTCAGCTTTGGAGCACAACCGTTGGTCTTCTGGGCTTACAAAGACTTCGCTTTTCCTGAAATGCAGAAGGGATGGGGGAGAGGAGGTGCTCACACAGGCAGACACGGGACAGGCAGGGGACAGGTTCCTCTGATGTGCTCCCTGTGTCCTGCCTGGCCCCTTTGAATCAGGGAATCCCAGGATGGTTTGGGCTGGAAGGGGCCTTAAAGCCCATCCAGTGCCACCCCTGCCACGGGCAGGGACACCTCCCACTATCCCAGGGCGCTCCAAGCCCCGTCCAGCCTGGCCTGGGACACTTCCAGGGATCCAGGGGCAGCCACAGCTTCTCTGGGCACCCTGTGCCAGGGCCTCCCCCCCCTCACAGGGAACAATTCCTTCCCAATATCCCATCTATCCCTGCCCTCTGGCAGTGGGAAGCCATTCCCTGTGTCCTGTCCCTCCATCCCTTGTCCCAAGTCCCTCTCCAGCTCTCCTGGAGCCGCTTGAGGCCCTGGAAGGGGCTCTGAGCTCTCCCTGGATCCTTCTCCTCTCCAGGTGAGCACCTCCAGCTCTCCCGGTCTGTCCTTTGTGTCCATGCCTGTCCACACCTTTGCATTTGGAGCAGGAAATCCTTGAGATTCACCCTCAAAATTCCCACCTGAGGTTCAAATCGACCCCAGTTCCAGACCATGCAGGAAATATCCAAACCTCAGCCAGACTGACTGTGCACCCTCTTCTCCTGTCTGTGTCACTACACACCAAAGGCTGAGCAGCAAATTCCAGGATTTACCAGCCAGTGGTTCCAGGGCTCACTTCAGGAGTTTCCCATGTCCTCAGTAAAGGGAGGGAACGTGCAAACCTCAGGGTGACAAGAATTTGAGAGGGGATTGAAAATGTCTTGGAAGATTTAAGCAAAATTCAAAATACCCAAGAAATATTGAGGAAATAAACCCCCATCAACCAAGGACAACAACAAAAAGCACCCCAAAATCTGTTCTACAGGGGGAAAATGCCTCCAGGGAGGGATTTGCCTGTAGACACCTCTCCTGGTGACACTAACTATCATCTTGAGATGCCTTCGTCTCCCAAGTGACTGGAGGCACCCACAGAGTGACTGACTCAGGGCTACACCTCACTAGTGGATGTCTACATGGGAATTCCACTCATACTCTGGAATCAACAGCTTCAGGAATATTGAAAGGCTCTGGAGGCTGCAGCAGATCACCAAGTCAGTGTTTGGTGCCACTGTCAGGCAGGTAAAGGCAAATGTCCTGTTTGGGTTCTCAAAAATGGAAAAGGAGGCCAGGACTCTTCAGGAGAGCTATGGACACTTGGAGCTCATCCACAAGGAGCAACACGCCTGGGAGATGTGAACTGTGTGGGAAGACTCTGTGATTTGGGCTGGTAATAAAGATAAAGCGAAGGGAAAATTTCCATGGGTGAAAAAGTGGTATATGGGAATATCTTCCTTGGAGGGTGGTAAAAACGTCTTCATTGGGGGTGTTTAGGAAGGACAGAGACACAAATAAAGTTGATCTGCCTTGGGCGGGACGTGTCAGCTCCATTTCTTTATGGATCTATGGGTTTATGGTTTCTTTTGCTGGAAAAGGGATATTCTTTACTTAGAGGAGGTGAAGGAAGGAGGTAGCACAGGCAAAGCATCCATTTCCTCAGAGAATTCCTTCCCTAGGGGTTCAAGACACGAGAAGGAAAGATAAGAAACTTTCCCAAAAGGCAGGACAGACACAGGGGAAATCAAGATTTTACCCAAAGTCGGCTGCACAGGCTGAGAGAGGAGGTAACTGAGAGCAGACTGCGTGAAGGTGAAGAAAGACTGACTTCAGATTAACTGAAGGTCCTGTGAATATTCTCAGTCTCTTGTAGTTTCCTGCCTCTGTTTATAAACATTTTGCAAGGAGTAGTGGCTGCTTATAAAACAAGTGTTGAAATGAGCCAAGCAAGCTGCTGCACAGGACCGAGCTGTCGGGGTCAGGTGAGGCTGGCAAGAGCAGTGCCCATGAACTCTTGCAGCTCCTCAGGACCCTCAGACACACAGCAGAGCAGTCCCCAAAGCTTAAAGCTCTTTGTGACCAAAGGTGGACTTTTGCCGCCCGTTTCCTGGGTTTAATCCCGAAGAGGGAAGTGGTTGTATCATCTGCAAACCCTCCTGTGCTAACTGCCCTGCGGCAGCTCAGCGAGGCAATTAATTTCAGGAGGAATTACCCAACCCTTAATTTTTGCGAGCAATTATCGGCTCAGGTGCCAGCCGGGAGCCGAGCGTTCCCTGCCCCGACGATGATGGCTGGGTACAAGTAGCTGCAGAATCCCTGCGAGGCTGCACCTTGGCAGGGAGGCTCCTGCGGGATCTGTCTCCAGGTGCCTCCACGGGCGGAGCGTGCCCAGATAGAGATCGCAGCCCCTCCCAGGGATCCAGCCCGGTACTCGGGATGGGTGCTCCCACTTTTTTTCTCTCCCAGCCCGTCCTTTGGAGAACTAGTGCAAAGGGTTCAGCCTTCTGCCTCCTTCCCCTCCTCCTCCAGCAGAAGCAGAGTTGCAAACGGCAGGGAGGATTTTTGGGTTCTGCACTTTGGGCTGTTTCTCTGTGGGGACCTCAGTGGGATCTGCAGCTCCTCCCGAGGGGCAGCTCCCAGCCCGGCGCCGTGGGACAGGGACAGGAGCCAGGGAACGGCTGGAGCGGTGCCAGGGCAGGGTCAGGCTGGAGAGCAGGAAAAGGTTCTTCCCCCAGAGGGGGCTGGGCACTGACCAGGCTCCCCAGGGAATGGGCATGGCCCCAAGGCTGCCAGAGCTCCAGGAGCCTTTGGACAACGCTGCCAGGGATGCACAGGGTGGGATTGGTGGGGGGTCTGGGCAGGGCCAGGGGCTGGGCTGGGTGATTCCTGTGGGTCCCTTCCAGTTCAGGATATTCTGTGATTCTGTGCAGGACAGTTGTTGCTGCTGTTCTGTGCCTCGTTTCTCCACCTGTGTATACATAAATATATTGTTCTTAACAACACTGTTTTCTTCTCCCACACGAATTTTCCCTGTCCTCGTTGTCAGAGTTCAATCCCTGGCCAAAGCCTGTCTGGTGCTTCATCAGTTCTTGAAGATGGGTGGTGAAATCTCCGGCCTTCCCAATTAAAGCCTGTGCTTGGATCCCACCAGCCCACAGTTATTGCCACAGCCCCTCACTTCTGCCCCTCACAGGACCGGGCACTCTGGATCCAGCACTGCTGGTTCCTCTCTCCTTTCTGAGCTCCAGCTCCTCTGCAGGACCCTCCAGGACCTATTCTCCCACTGCATCCCAGTCCTTCCCATCCCGCTCCCTGGATGCTGCTGGCAAAGGGAGCCTGTGCCCCTCCTCCCCTTGAGGGGTTTTACCCTGCCCAGCCAAGCACCAGCAGCCCCTTTTCCAGCATCCCCAGGCAGCGTGTGCCAGGTCCCACCTGGAAGTGCCTGGGATGTGTTTGCTCTCGGCACATCCCAGCAACCACTCACTGCTTGGGCATTAATGCTGTAACTGCAGTGGGCGAGTGGAGTGCTGGTTCTCCAGGGCAGGGCCGTGTTCCCGGATGGATTTTAAGGCCCTGTGGTTAGAACAAAGCTCTAGGAAGGACTTGTGTGCTAAGGAGCAGTGTTGGAGGTGAAGGTGACGAAGCACTTCCCTGGACAGTGTCAGGCATCAGCTGCCTGAGCTGCTGGAGCTGTGCTCGGATCCATTCCCAAGGTGGATCTTCAGGGTGGATCCCTGGGGTAATTCCTGAGCCTGCAGTGTGGGAAATGGGATCACCTGCAGGGAAAGGGGGCTGCAAAGCCAGGCTGGGGCCAGGCTGCTGCACTGTGAGCTCCTTCCAGCACCGCAGCTCCCGTGCCGCACAGGCTGGGCCACAGGATGCCAAGAAAAATCCTGGAGTGTTCCAGGCTTTGTGAAATGCTGACATCCAGACTGCAGTGGATGGGTGAAGGCAGCTGGGGATGCTCCAGGTGACTCCTGCAGCCAGCAGGGACTCGGGGCAGGCAGCACCTGGGGGCAGTGGCCAGGAACAACATCTCTGGGCTGAGTGGCTCCGTGGTGGGAAAGCAAATTCTCTTCTGGATGCAGCTGAATATTGACACAACCAAACGGCAATGGGATGAACTCAGAACTGCAGCTTGGTCACTCCAGGAATAACTCTGGACACAGCAGGAGGTTGTGGCATTGGTCTGAGACTTTCATTTCACTTGCAAAGCTAATGATCCATCCTCTAAATCCACAGAAAAATATATCCACTCCAAAAAAATTGGTCTGCTTTACAGGACAGTGATGTGAGTGGAAAATGAGCTGCTCTTTTCCCCTTTGGCAGCTCCTCACTGAGCAGGCAGGTGTGGCAGGCCCCTGCAGAGGTGATGCTGGTGATGGGCAGGCAGAGGAGAAGGAGAAACCTGGTGAAAATCCCTTGGGAATACAGGGCAGTTAAGGTGTGTGCTGAGCAACTGGATTTTGGGCTGCAGCTGATGTGCTTGTTCCTGGTGCTGGCTGAGCCTGGCTGAGCAGAGCTTTTGCACAAGACTTGACTCCTGACTCACGTTTAGCTCAGCCTGGCCTGCCTGTGGGTGCCAGAGCTCCTGTCACGTCCCCAGGATTCCTGAACCCACGCTTTAAGAACACTCCATATTTTCACACGTGCGTGCCAAGGGTGCCAAGGTGCTTTTCGGAGTCTGAGGGCAGGTGAAGCTGCTCCTGGAGATCCCTCAGTGCTGTCACCAGCTGGCACTTTTGTGGCTGAGTGCTGCAAAAAGCACCATGGGCCTTGTCTGCTTTCCTTGGCTCTCTCTCAGAGATGATGCAGGAGCTTGAACCGAAGCCCACTGAAGAAGAGGTTGTGTTGGAGAAGGCATTCCTTTAATTCCCAGTCATTCCAGGGTCCTCCATGAGCTACACACACCCTGTGCTGTCTGCCTGGGAGAAAAGCTCCCTGAATCTCCCCATGCCACAGGACGGACCTTCACTCCTGCTCTTTGGTGCAGTTTTACTTCCAAAATGTTGTGGGACCTGCTGCTGGAGAAAAAATGTGGATCCAAATGTGCCCAAGCACGAGGGGTGGCTCGCTCACACCAGCCTTGGAGGCGCCTGTGTTTGCCCGGAGGTCACCCCCGGGGCAGGCTGAGGTTCAGGTGGCACCAGGGGACGGGCAGTGGTCACACAGCTGGCACACGGTGAGCTGTCCTGATGGCTGAGTTTGTTGTAGGGCAGCACCCTCAGCCTGCTCAGGCCCTGTGCTGATGTCACCCACACACAGCGAACCCTCTGAGTCCAGGACCAGATTTCACAGGGAATGTGGATCCTCTTTCCATGTGGAGAGAGGAAGGAAGCCACTTCTAAGTCCATGAATTTCCATAGAAATAACAACTGTAGTGATGCCTTCACCAAGAGTGACACCCGAGCTCCCATCAAAAACCAGTATAAATCCCCACACATTTCTGGGAAGCCCAGTGGAGCCATGCCCCAACACATCAGCTTAAAATCCTTTTTCAACTTTTCCTTTCATTTAACTAAGGAGATTGTGAGAAAGGAAACTGGCATTTTCACAAAAAAACCCCTGATTTCCCCCCTTAAAAATGTTGATTTGGCTTTGGGTTTTTTTTTTCCTAATATATTTTGGTATCCTCCTTGTACATCCTTCCTTGTAGGCAGATCCTGCCCAGCTGACAGAGTGCCCTGGCTCCCTGTGAGCCCTCCTGACCTCTCCACACCCCACCCATGGCTCGTGAAGAGCACAAGAGGTGTCTTTGGTACCTACTGGAGGTGGTGTCCCTGCCAAGGAGCAGGACTGGGGGCTGGCTGAGTTCCTAAGTTGCCAATTTTCTCTCTTGTAGCAGCCTCAACACCCATTTGAAGCACTGGACTCTGCCTAGAGACTCACAGGTTGTAAAGCAGGAGGTGGTGTGACATCTTAGCTGCCTTTCTCAGGAAGGAAGGCCTCAGAATTGTGGGGAATTAATTCCTGAGTGAGGCAGAAATTCTGTTGAAAAAAAAATTCTTTTCTTGATTTAAAGAACACTGGTGCTGGAGAAGCTGGAAATCCATCTGCAACTGCATTCTACAACCCATCCCAAGGAGCAGATCCCCCCCGGGTGCTCAGTCCATCCCTTCCTGCTCCTGGGAAGCTGCAGGGTCTCACCCTCCCCTTCCCCTGCACCTCCACCGCAGTGGAAGGCACCCGGTGCTCCTGCTGCACACATTCCAGGAGATCACAGCTCCTGGGGGATGTCCACAAAGACCCTCCTGTCTGCGTGGTCTCCATGTGGGAGGGTCTCCTCTGAGCCCTCCCTGGGCTGCTCCAGGGTCAGGAAGCTCCGGCAGCAGCAGCAGAGCCTCAGTCACAGCACTGGCTCTGGGAAAGCCTTTGCCTCTCCTCAGCACCACTTTGTACTGCAGGGCCTCGGGGCTGAGGGGGGACAGGACTGCTCCACCTGAGCTTCTCCTGACCCTTTTGGACCTTTGTTTCTCCAGGATTTGCTGTGACATCACTTTAGCTGATTGGCAGGTGTCTACCACTGGTGGGTTTTATCTCTTTGTGTGCTGCCATCAGAGGGAGGGACAGACTGCATTGACAGTGCTTGTGCCAGGCCCAGCGAGAGGTCTGTGGGCCTCAGACAATGTTAAAGGAGGGAAATACAGTCCAGGTACAGGAGCACAGGCCCAGGATGCAGTGTAGAGGTGGGGTGATAAAGCATCATCATCATCCTCCTCATCATCATCATCCTCATCATCATCATCAGGGGGCTGAGGGATCTGTGCTCTGCAGCCAGGCTGGGAGAGCTGGGGGTGCTCACCTGGAGAGGAGAAGGCTCCAGGGAGAGCTCAGAGCCCCTTCCAGGGCCTCAAGGGGCTCCAGGAGAGCTGGAGAGGGACTTGGGACAAGGGATGGAGGGACAGGACACAGGGAATGGCTTCCCACTGCCAGAGGGCAGGGATAGATGGGATATGGGGAAGGAATTGTTCCCTGGGAGGGTGGGGAGGCCCTGGCACAGGGTGCCCAGAGAAGCTGTGGCTGCCCCTGGATCCCTGGAAGTGTCCAAGGCCAGGCTGGACGGGGCTTGGAGCACCCTGGGATAGTGGGAGGTGTCCCTGCCCATGGCAGGGGTGGGATGGGATGATTTTTAAGGTCCCTTCCAGCCCAAACCAGCCCGGGATTCTGTGCACTCGAGGTTGGACATCAAAGAGGCCTTGCTGCCAACCCAAAGGAAAGGAGGATGTGGGTGAAGAGATGGCCACGGGCACTCAGAGAGCTCTGGAGGTCTCACTCCCCTCATGGAAAGAAAGGGTGGTCAGGCATTGGAAGGGGTTGCCCAGGGAGGTTTGGAGTCTCCATCCCTGGAGGTGTCTAAGGAAAGACAGGGCCTTGGGCTGGGCACAAGGTGGGGGTGGGGCACAGCTTGGACTCGATGGGCTGGGAAGGCTTTTCCAACCTCAATGATCCTGGGATTCTGGGATTCTGTGACCACTGCTTTGCATTGGCAGTGTCTGGGGCTGTTCTTTTCCCCTTTCCCACACCTGGGAATGCCAGTGCACGGAGCTGTTGGGGCTGATTGTATGGAATTGGACTGGAGCATTCCTGAAGGACTCAACATCTATCTGCACCACTCTGAAAAGCACTGGCAGTGCTTCTGCCTCCATTCTCCTCCATCAAGCAGGAAAATTGCTTCCCTGATAACTCGAGTGACAAAGCACAAATGTCCTCATGTCTCTGCAGTGCTGAGTTATTGCAGTGACAGGAATGTGAAATTATTCTGGGCCAAGGCCTTGCCCACAGGCAGAGTGGGGCCAAGCAAAACTAATACCAGTTGATGCTGTGGTTTGGAATCACTTCTTTAGCACCAAAGCAAAATACAACTGTTTGGTACAAGTTTTTCTTTTTCTAAAAAAAAAAAAACCAAAAGAAAAAAAAGGGCCTTGAGGTATGGCAAAACTTTTGTGCAAGTTGTTTCCCACTTTATCCAGCTTACAGAAATATGTTGGAAAGGTTTGAAAATTAAATTTCCATCGTGACAAAGTGCAGCAGGCAGGATTGGGGCAGGAGGTGATGGGGGAACGTGATTATTTGCCCTATTTCTCGATCGGCGCTGCCAAATTCCTGGGGTGTTATGTCATTAGCACATTCTCCCAGTGCTCCCATCATGACAGCACGTGCTTTCCTGCCCTACCTCAGGCACTGGTGTGAGCCTTTATCCCTTCAGAACGTATTTAGAATCTGTAACTTATGACTTTTGTTGGGATAGGGAGGGAGGGCAGAAGGGGGAAGAAAGTTTGTGATTTTTGTTGTTGTTGCCGTTTCCAGGTGAGGTTTCTCCCTCTCAAGCTCCATTTCCAGGGGAGATTTCTCCCTCTCCAACTCCCTTCTGACTTTCTGGATGTTCCTGCTGGGTTGCAGGTGCTCTGTGGCTTTGCTGGCCGAGCCTGTGGTTTGTGGTGTGCCAGGGTTCAGTAGGATCCATGTTTTTGGGGGATTTTTTGGACACGAGGAGTGCTCCCAAGATACCATCCCTGCTTCAAGGCCTTGCAGATATTTTTACAGATAATACAGTTTATTTCTCGCCTGACTCATCCCCACAGAAAAAGATATATGCAAACAACTTCCTCCCAGCCCTTCCCATTTTTCCTGGTAACATCAGGTCCTGGTGCAGCAGGATTCCCAGGTGACAATTATTGAGGATAACAGAGATAACATCCAAGGAATATGAACCAACCCAACCCTGTTTCTCAGAATTCAGACCTCGGGACCTCTCGGGGCAGGTTTTGAAATCCCCTTTTCCAAGGTTACTTTCGCGCTGTTTAATAAACTCTTATCTTGAGAACTATAATAAGGTTTCAGGACTTGATCCAGTGGGATTACTTTGGGGAGGGGCATTTCTTCAGCATTTTTAGGGACAGAATATCCAGGGCCAAACCCAGAGATACAACTGGAGGACACCAGAAGACAGAGCTGCAGTGCATTTTGTCAATATTTTCCCCAAGTCCCCAGAGGGAAAAGCAGTTGCCCCAAACAGTGGTTTAAAATAATAATAATAATAATAATAATAATAAATATATATCTCTCCCTCACAATTTTACTTCCTAAAACAGAGTATTCACAGAAAACTGGGGTTTTTTAAGGGAGCCAGGTGGGAGTCAGGCTCTGCACCCAGGGAATGAGGGACAGGACAAGAGGAAATGGCCTCAAGCTGTACGAGGGGAGGTTTAGGATATTGGATATTAGGGAAAATATTGAATATTAGGGAACATTTCTTAACTAAGAGAGAGGTCCAGCACTGGAAGGGGCTGCCCAGGCCAGTGGTGGAGGCACCATCCCTGGAAGTGTTCAAAAATCAAGTGGCTGTGGAACTTTGTGGTATGGTTCAGTGACACAGTGGGATTCGGTCAAAGGTTGGGCTTGATGACCTTGGAGGTCCTTTCCAACCCTAATGACTCTGTGATTCTGTGATTGAGGCACCTCAGCTCTGTGAGCACAGAAATTACAGCTGAAAAATGGGAATTAACCCAGTACTGTGATAGCTTCACTGAAATTGGAGAAATCCGAGTGGTTATTCGTAATTTAAAGTCTTTGTCCTCCAAGTCATCAAAAGCTCCTGACAACAGAAGTGTCCCCCGTTCCCAGGACCAGATGAGAAGGTTGATCTATAGGTGGAACGTGTTTCCCGTCAAGTCTGAGTTAAATTGAGATATTTTCATGGAAAACCTCCACAGCCTCTCTCCAAGGCATCTAACACAGCTTCTCTCCCTTCAGCTCTTCTCTTTTTCCCTGTTCCGTGCTATCCCAGGAGCTGCCCCAGGCTGGGTTTGGTGCTGCTGGTGATGGGAACAGACTCACCAAATGTGCACATGGAGGAATTGCACACCTGGGGTCAGGTTCCCCAGATCGGTTCAGAACTGGGATTTCCACTATTCATTTCCCCAATTCAGGGAACATTTTAAGAGCTTCCAAAAGTTCCACAGAGGCTGCATAAGCACCAATTTTTGCTTCCTCTGCAAAGTCCATCTGAGGTTGGAGAAGGCAGCTATTTCATCCCATAAAACATCAGGTCAGGGGTGGATACACCAGAGCATCCCACTGGAACTGGGATAGGGGAAGGCACTGCAACAGGCAGAGGAAACCTGGGCTTTCCAAGCAGGTGAGGGTAGTTTCTGGTGGAACGTGGCATGGGCTTGGAATTAGATGATGTTTAAGGTCCCTCCCAGCCCAAACCATTCCACGGTTCTGTGATCCTCTGGTTCATTCCCAGCTGAGCTCCCATTTTAGAAGCTGGCCTAAGGACCCCTCATCTAACTCACGCCTGGGTGATGTTACACCCATAAAAAGAAGCTTTCCTCCCTCTTTACAAAACAGCAGCCTGGTTCTTTTCTGTGCTTCACTGGAAAGCTCCTCTCGTGGTCGGACTGCAAACCAAGGAGACCTTAACAAACTGTGAGCAATAAACCTCAACGAGACCTAACCAGAGCAGTGGTGGCAACCAGGCAGGCTCTGCATGCAACATCTGTCTTTGGGCAGTGCCTTTTTCCCCAAAATGAGATGGAAAACCTTCCCCCTCATTCCAGATGTCGGAGGTTTTCTGCTCTGATCACTGAGCAGTGGAAGCAGCCCCAGGGGCAGATCTCTGAACTTCCCCACTCTTGCTCTCCCCAAGCAATTCCTGAAAGCCCCACAGTTATCAGAGAGCAGTGGGGGCTGGAAATACAACCTCCTTTGTTTAGTCTTGGGGAATGTGTGGCAGGAAAACATCGCCATCCTGTTTTCCAGGCCCTAGCACGCAAATAAGGACGGAGGAAAAATACAGCAGCGTCTCTGACAGGCTGTGATTAATCCTCATTGTGTCCCGTGCTGAACAGGTGCCAGAGGTGCTGCTGGCCAGCCCCTGTCCCCCCTGGGGACAACCTGCCAGGCTGTGAGGCAGCCCCAGGGCGTGGGGACAAGGGGATGCTGCCAAAGGCCTGGGGTGGAAGTGCCCATGGAGCCCACGAGCCAAGGGTGGGGAAGGGGAGAGAGCTGCTGGCACAGAGTGGGATTGGGATGGAGCAGGGAGCAGGGAGCAGCTCCTCGTGCTTCTCCCCGTGCAGCCTGACCCACCTGCCTGTGGCCTGTCGCTATCTCCTTGCCACCCTGGGCTAGCTCAGTCTAGGAATGGCTGATTCACTCTTCTTCCCTCCACCACGGGCTGTCCTGGTGTGGAAACACCGTGAGGTGTGATGTTTCACCGGAGTCAGCAGGGCTGAGGCTGCAGCTTGTGCAGGGCTGGAGGTTGCACAAAGCCTTGGTGGTGAGACCGTGGCAAACCATGGACAGCACCCCCAGGCTGTGCCCCAGCACAGAGCACCCCAGGACCTGTGCCAGCCCAGTGCCAGGGCCAGCTGGGTCACAGGACAGGGAAGAGACTGCCAGTGGGCTCACCCAGGGTAACCAGCCTCCTCCTAAGACAGGGCAAAGCCTTGAGGACTCTGGATGTGCCCTCAGTCCTCATTCTGCAGACTTTTCCCTGCACAGCCTGTGCATCTTTAGCAGCAAAACCCCACCCTGGTGTTGCAGCCTGAACAGTGCAAGATGTGAGCAAGGACAAGGCTGAAGTGCCACTGCCCTTGGCTGTCACTGTCTCGGGGCTCTATTCAGCACTAACATCTGGCCACAAACCTGCTACGATGTGCTTCAGCTTCCAGAAGAGCAAATCAGTGAGAACTGGCTCTGCTGTTGCCCTGCAAGGCACCTCTCTGGTCTCTGCTCACCTCTGACTTCAGGGACTTTGGAGAGTGGCTGCCTTTGAGCCAGGAGTGACTGTGGAGTGAGGCCCGAATCCCTGTCCAGGGGCTTCTGGGTCCTGCCACAATATCAGTGATAAACAGCCTCATTAATAACAACACATTCTTGTCTCCTGGGGTGGCTTTATTAATGTTTGCAAAAGCTGCTCTCTGTTATTTGTATTAACCAGGAAATGTGGCTGCCAAAGCCAGACGGCTGCAAGGAGGGCAGGATGCACCCCAGTTGTGTCAGGGGCTGGTGTTCCCTCTGCTGATGCAGATCTCTGTGCTCTGCAGCCTCCAGAGAGTTCCAAGATTTAAGCAGTGAAGAAATTTGAATACAAGTTTCAAATGTGTTCACATCCCCCAGAGTTCAAATCCTCTCATAATTCACCTTTCCTGTGGGAGTGTGATATCCCAAAACTTCCTAAAGAGGCTCCTCCTTCCTTCATTCCACGTTGTTTTAGTGAGGTGGGAAGAGGTGGTGTGGAAACGGGGACATGGCACAATCCTGCTGTTGCTGGACAGAGCAGGGGACTCTAAATCTGACATGAATCGTGGCGTGATTCTTGGGCTGTCCTGTGCAGGGTGAAGAGTTGGGCTTGGATGATCTTTGTGGGTCCTTTCAGGGAACTCAGGAGATTCTCTGCTGTTCTGTGATCTCTCTAGACAAAAGTCTTGCAGGAGAAACACGAACTGGAAGTGAGCTGTGTATTGTGGGGGGTTTTGTGTTGGGGTGAGCTGGCAGGTCACGGGGTCAGTGACAGAAGCCCTGTGCCTCAGGCTGTCAGAAGAGGCTCCCTGTGGGCCAGCCACGACCATTGGCCTCGGTGTGGGAATCACCAAGTGCCATTCCAAGACTGCACTCTGTGGGAAGGGCAGATGACATAATTACAGTGGTCCCTTCTGACCTTGCAATCTCCAAACCCTCATAATTTGTAATCAGGATACAAATTATTTGCCTTCTGAGCTGAGGAAGGAAGTCTTCTGCATCACCTATCAGCTCCCAAACATCCGCTATTGCACAACTGCTCTGGGCCACGGGCAGGGCTTCACTGCAGCCTCCGGTTCAGCTGCATCCAACAGGAGCTTGGGCCAGTCTGGATGCTCTGATCCACCCTGGCTGCCCCAATCCAGGCTGCTCCAATCCACCCAGGCTGCCCCAATCCACCCAGGCTGCCCCAATCCAGGCTGCTCCAATCCACCCTGGCTGCCCCAATCCACCCTGGCTCCTCTGATCCATGCTGGCTGACTCTGCCACGCTCTCAATGACGAGTATAAACATTTCATTTGGGGAGGAAATGTATGTTATGTGGATTATTTTGATATCAATAATGTTGACACCTCCTGGTTTCAGCGCAGTTGAGGAAACTCAAATTTTGGCCAAAACATTCCTGTAAAATTGATTCAGTTTTCAAATTAATTTTTTCCACAAAGACATAGAGTCAGTTCACATCTGCTTAAAGGGGAGCGAACGTTGTGACCACCATGGGATGGCCACAGCCACCTGTCCTACATGTGAGAAACACAGGGGAGGTGGCCGAGTTTTGGAGCCCTTCTGACACGTCCCACTCAGCACATTCATGGCTCCAAAACTCCTCTGCATCCCAAAATGCTCTGAAGCACCATGGCTGTGCTGCATTCCAGAGAAACTGTGGCTGCCCCTGGATCCCTGGAAGTGTCCAAGGCCAGGCTGGACGGGGCTGGGAGCACCCTGGGACAGTGGGAGGTGTCCCTGCCCATGGCAGGGGTGGGACTGGATGGGCTTTAAGGTCCCTTCCCACCCAAACCATTCCATGTTTCTGTGATTCTTGATTCCAGTGCACAACACTGCTCCAGCAAGGCCCTGAGCTGTCACAATGAAGACATTCTTGTCCCCTATGGAATGTGTAGGGTTGCACACTCACCAGCACCACACCAGCCCTTGATGTGATTGAGGAACTCACCACAGTGAAAACCTCTGGTGCAGCCTCATCATGTGACCAGGAGCTGCATCAGATGAAGACATTTGGGGGAATGGGTCTTTTCCACATCCTGAGATTTGCAGATGAATTTATTTATCCCATATGTTCCCAGAAATTTGATTTTAAATCACCCTGATAACAACGTGCAGAGGTAGAAAATGCAAGTCCTGTCCTTGGCTCTCTGCTGTGTAGCATGAGGAGCAGAAGGGCTGCAGGCTGGGGAAGTCATTGGGATTTCCTTTCCTAGCTAAGCCCAGCAGACTGCTCAGCAGGGGGAAGGAGGCTGCAGTGCCCTGAGGGGTGTCCCCAGGACGGGACTAAAGGAGGCCTTTGCCGGGCTGGGTGTTCCTGCAGCACAGCTCTTGTGAGCTCCTGTCTCATTCCTTTGGGAGGCCACGGCAAGAGAGGCACCTCCAGAGCAGCAGTCAGCCCGTGGCCATCGCTGGAGAAGGGGACGAGCTGTCAGCCTGCTCTGCAAGCGCCTCTCCATGTCCAAACCAGCTCCTCGGGGCCAGCCCCTGAGCCGTGAGCTGCCTCCAGTGACCCTGACCTCAGGGAACTGCACGTGAGAGACTGAATCCACAACTTCCTCACACTTCAGTGCATGTGCTGCTCGGAGGAAATCCACTTCAGCAGCCTTGACTCCGTGCCCTTCGTGCAGAGGATAAATAAGCCTGGGACGTGGGGGAACACGAGGAGGGATGGCAGCATTAGTCAGCAGTGCTCCTGGGGGCACTTACAGCAGGAATCCGGGCCCAGTCTCCTCTGGAGAGCATGGAAAATGCACTGTACAAAATATTTGTGCAGAGCAGGAAAACACTGCATTCTTGGGATGACAATGGCCTTGTGTCACTGTCTGTGAGCACAGCCATGACTCAGGCTGCTGCTGGGGAGGGACAGGAGGGTGAGCGGGCAGCGCTCGCTGCCAGCCGCGGCCTGTGCTGCTGACTGTGCTGCGGGGGGACAGCTCCAAAGAAAACACAGGGCTATTGTGTGGCTCTGCTTCTTTCCAAAAGGGCTCCCGGTGGATAGTCTGGCAGTGGGAACGCTGCTCCTGGGTCGCGTGTGCAAAGCACGAGCACTCAGGGTTTATGTCCCCTGGCAGGGCTGGACGAGCTCCTGCCGCAGTGTCCGGGGCAGCTGGCCAGGCCTGGGTGCACGACACCACTGCTTCCCAAAGCCCTGATCCCAGGAACCTGCACAGCCTGCCCCCAGCCATTGTTAATAACTGCATTCATGAACTTGAAGAAGCAGATTCCACACAAGTTTGCAAAATTGGAAAGTCACTGCACATCGTTTTCCCATTTGCCATCCCGTGGAAGGTGCCGATGTGCACGGCTCCTGCACATCCTTCTGACTGAGCAGGGCAGAGGTCAGAGCTGCCTGGGCCTGGGCCTGACCAGGGCTGGCTGTCAGTGAGGTTCAGGCTTAGCAAGGCTGAGCTCAGGCTCTCCTGCAGCCCCCTGGATGTGTCTCAGGGGGCACCATTGTGGTGGCAAAAATCCCGCTGGGAGAGGGCAGCTCTGCAGCCTCTCCCTGCCCCTCAGCCTGTGGGGTGGGGTGGGATGGGATGGGATGGGATGGGACGGGATGGGATGGGACGGGATGGGATGGGATGGCAGGTGAGCCAGCCTTGGCTCTGTCAGGAGTCTGATGTTCACACCTGGCTGTGTTCCTGGGTGATGGCCAAGGGAGAAATCTGGATGAATTCTTAAAGACAAGTCTTAGTTAGCAGAGAGGGCAACAAACACTGCAGGGAAAGCAACAAATTGGGGAAAAGTGGTCAGAATCTGCATCTTTTACAACTCATCACTATCTGCTGCAGCCCAGGGCTCCAAAGGAACAGCACCCTTTAGAGCTGTGTCTCCTTCTTGTACTTGGTCCACACACACTTTTAACTCTTATCAATTCCTTGGACTTGCAGGACAGGCGTGAGTGAAACCCTTAGGAAAAGAAATGCACAGGTAGCAGCAGGCTGTCCTCTGCCATCAAGAAATCCATGATGGATGGCAAGCTGTGGGCAAGAAATGTGGCACCTGCTCCAGAGGATGCAGTCTCAACATGGCAGCAGAGGTTCTGCATGGAAGCTTTGGCTGAGTTTGGTTCATGAGCTCCTTCTGTCTCAGCTCTGGGGAAGCCAAAGGTGACAGGGACACAGCCAGGAGAGCCATTACTCCAACCTGCTGGGGGAAAGCCAGGGGGAATGACAAGGGACAGTTCTGAGCTCAGTACTGTGGGCAGGCTGTGCTGACCAACACCCTCTGCAGTGATGCTAAAAAATCTCCCAGTGGAAACCTCTCTCTGGGCACCAAGCCACAGCAGCAGTGTCTTCATTGACTTCTGCTGGTGGAGAGAAAGGGGAAAACTATTTTCCTTACTTTCCTTCTTTTCCTGTGAATGGTGTGTTTTTGTGCTGCTCTTGGGAACAATCGTCCTTCTGAGCAGAGGGTGTGGATGGAGCTGGAGCAGGGCACTGTAGGAAAACATCTTTCTCCTTCACTGGCAGACCAAGTCCCTCCCCCTGTCTGTCAGGCAGGAAATTAAGGAAACCTTTGAAAGCTCTGCAGAGCATTAACTGTGAGAGTCCAGGGCTCTGGGAAGAAAGCCCCTCAGCCTGTCTCCACCACTGGGGAAAACTTCTCAGTCCTCAACTTCTGTGCAAAACAGAGAAGGAGGAACAGGACGTTCTGTCAGCGTGGAAGAGGCAGGAAGATGCCGCTTCTCTCCCCTGCCAGTACCTGAGTGCCATGTCCAGGGAAATACGTGTGTTCCCTGCGCTTCCTGGCACTGGCGGGGTTGGTGGCCCGTGCTCCCTGCCAAGGACTGTGTCTTCTGGTGACAGCTCTCGTTTTCCCTTTGCTCCAGGGCTCCGAGATGGAGCTGGCTTTGCAGGGAGAGCAGGCTGGAGAGAAGATCAGGCCCATCCACCTCGAGATGAGCACAGGACACAGAGCAGTGAGTGAGCCCAGGGCAGCTCTGCCAGCCCCGGCCCAGCCCTGGGAAGCAGCAGTGAGGGCAGACAGCCCCGCAGTGCCCTCAGTGAAGTGTGGCCCGCCGAGCACTGAGGTAGAAAGCTCCCTCAGGCACAGGGAATGGCCCTGGCTGGAGCAGCCAGCGGGAAGGAGGGAGGCCAGGGAGAGCAGGGCACCTCTGTAAGAGCTGCTGTGGTCCCCAGGGCCTGTGATGCCCATCGGTGCTCCAGGTGCTCAGCATCCCAGTCCAACCCACAGCCCATCCGTGCACTCTCCCGCACTCTGAGTGACTTCTGGCCTTCCACCTGTACCCAAAGGCATCTAGAGCTGCCTTCCCCCAAGGCTGAGGGGAACATTGTGCTTTTCTTTTCAGAGCCCCAAGTTGGTGACCTGCTGTCAGGTCGGGGGCTGCCAGAGGTACCTGTCACCCTCAAAAGTGCCTGCAAGACCAAGGGCCCTGTGCTAACTGAGTCTCCTTCTTTCAGAGAAAACTAGATGGAAAATATTTCCAGCAGAAGGTGTCAGTGAGATGTATAGGGGAAAGGAAAAAGCTGAGATTAGAGCACCAGTGCTGAAGTCAGTCAGTGTGTAAAGGTGCAAACATGGGAACTTCAGACCATCTTGCAACCAGCCAAGCAAAAGCCTTGGAAAGCAGTCAGGAGCTCACCACTCTTCCACCTAAATTAGAAATGACACATTCAGCACTGTGCCCGTGACTTCTGTTCATGTGGATTTGTCTCTTCCTCAAAACCTTCTTCATTTTGCCGTGGATTTCCATTCTGAGCTCACCCCACACTTCAGGCAGAGCTCTTCAGAAACCACAAGTGATTTATCCTTGGTTATTTAGCACAGGAAAGCAAGGACCAGGTGTATCCTGAGAAGTGCAGTCAGAGAGATTCCAGAGCTTGACAAGTCTTCAGTCCGAAGAAAAATTAGGGGAAATGCCCACGTTTGCACACATTAATGATTGTCTGTGCAGAATCTGGAATCTCCCCTGGTTCAGCTGAAGCACTGGCACGGGCAGGGGTGAGGTGCTGTGCTGAGGTGAACACTGGGGCATCTCTGAGCTGACCTAAGCAGTGCTGCAGGTAGAAACTCCTCTGCTTTTTCCTGGTGGGGTGGCCAGGGTGTTCATACAAGTGCCTGGCTGCTGTTGCAGCTATAAATCCCCTCTGTGCCCGTGACTGGTGTGCCAGGGAACTTCAGCTTCTGCTTTAGCTCATGTAAACCTGCCAGTTTGCTCTGCTGCACAGGCACCAAGCAAACACATTCCTCTGGGGAATTCATGCATGTGCAGGGCAGCACAACTCGGCTCTGCAGACGCTGTGGCCTTCAGCGCTGTGGTCGGATGGGAATTCCTGACTCTTTTGCCACGTCCCTTTCCTCTCCCCAGCCTCAGAGACAGGCACTGCCTCCATCCCATCTTTGCTGATGGAGTGGGGCAGTCTCTGCTGATGAAGCTCTGTGGCTTCCTCTGGGGTTCCCAAGTGTCCTGCAGGCTGCAGATATTGAAATCATGCCCCCCACCTGCCCAGCAGGCAATGCCATTGCTCCCCAGCCCTGTTCAGCTCTGCCAGGAGGTGCTGTTGGAAGTTTTTCCTCTACTTTCTCTCTTGGCATGGTGCTGCAGGGCAAGAGACCAAGCAGAAGGTCAGACAGGCCCGTGGTACCCAGGAGAAAGGGAGAGTCCTGAGCTGCTGTGCTCTTTTAGCCTCAGCCCTACCTTCAGTTCCAAAAGAAATAAAAGTGCTCTGCAAACCTTCTGTCGAGGTACTGTGAGGAGGTGAGGTCCTGGCACAGAGAAGCTGTGGCTGCCCCTGGATCCCTGGAAGCGTCCAAGGCCAGGTTGGATGGGGCTTGGAGCACCCTGGGATAGTGGGAGGTGTCCCTGCCCGTGGCAAGGGGTGGAATGAGATGGGCTTTAACCCAACCATTCCATGATTCTGTGGTTCTTAAATCCTGAATGGAAACTCTGTTCCAAAAAAAGAGCAATTGTGGAAGAGAAATCAGTTTGGGAATGTGTTTCCTGTTTTTTTGAGCAAGGCCATGATAATCAAAGTTTTAGCTCAATGCTGGAGCATCCCCTGGATGGGCCCCGTGCTGTGCCCGTGGGCTGGGAAGGGCTCCAGAGTGGGATGTGTGCCCTGGCTGGGGTACCACTGGTAGGAGACAGATGGACAAATATCCCACACTTGCGGGCATTGTCCCTTCTGCAGCCCCAGAGCTCCAGGGTCAGCACTGGGGAGCACTGGGGGGCTCTGGGCACAGTCCTCTGGCCTTTGCCCTTGGGCCCCAAGGGACGGAGCAGGGTTTCCGATGTGGGAGAGTCCCCCGGGTAATAAAGTTGTTCATTTACCCATTGTGGCCTGTTGCCTTTGTCTGGGAAGGTGCCTGTGGGAATGCACATCCTCCTTCTCTAGGCCAGGCTGAGGAGGAATTCTCCAGTCTCCTCCACACCTGAGCCCTCTGCACGTGCACCTGAGGACCTGCTCTATGGGATTTGGTGTCCCCAGGCCGTGTGGCTCTGTCACTGTGGGCAGTTCCCACACAGAACTACTCTCCCTGCCTCATTCTCCCTGTGGATTGAGGGGACCTGACCACAGAAACATCTATTGCTATTTCTTCACATTCAGTCTCTACCCCATTTTCACATCCTGCCTGGACACCACAGCGTGTTCCTGGGTCAGGTGTGTGACCTTCTCCCTGCTCCACCGGCTGTCCCTGCACAGGGATCCTCCCTGCAGCCTTGGCTCCCTTCTCCCTCCCTCCCAGCTCTGTGCTCATCCTGGGATTTTCTATCTGAGCAGGGTCTGTCCAGCCCTCAGGGATGAGTGAATTGGTTTCCTTCCAATTCCTTTTTACCCTTCTGGCTGCCTCAGAAGTTGGCTGGACTCTCTCAGAGCAAAGAAACAGAGGTCGAGGCAACTGGTTTGGCCAAACCCCACTGTTTTATCTCACAGGTTTAATTAGAGTGATTTGTCTGGAAAATTTGGCTTTCGGTGATAAAAGACCTCTCTAATGAGAAAGACTGTAATCATGATTGAAAAACCTCCTGAATTGAAGAGTATGCTGATATTTGTGTTACCATGTTTGTATGGAACTGTGTTGCTGCATATAAATCAGTTTACTAAAGTGTTTTAACCTGCTCTGCAATACAGCCCCAAGTTATCTTATCTGTCCTGCTGATGGAAATAAACAGATGTATCCAAACACCCAAACACTCCTGGATGGGGTTCTTTATCAGCCTTGCTTCCCCCCACTGACCATGTTAAACCTTCACTCATTCATTAATTTTCCATCCATGGCTTTTTAGAAGCACTAACCAACTTTCCTATCAGCATATTTTTGATCTCGTGAAGCTGCAATTCCCTCATGTGTTGTTTGCTTTCTGCATCCTGCAAATGCATCCGTCCCTTCAGCTTTGTCACTGCTTTCCCATCTCCGCTAATTAGCACCTCTTTTCCCACATTCCTCTCCTGGCTAACCAGTTCAAAGCCTTGGGAGAACAAAAACCCCCAAAAAGAGAAATTATCCAAAGCCTGGCAGCATTTTTGCTTTCTGTATGTTGACTGACCTCAAGAAAGGAAATAAAAGGGATAAGATTCCAGGACATCCCTGGTTCTGAACTCCCTGCTCCATTTGTGGTAATGCTCCTAAAATCCCCTGACCCCTGGGAGAGATGCCTGTGCTGTTTTCTGCCTCCTCCAGGTGGAAGGGAGCAGCAGCAAGGAGAACCCAGGAGAAGGAGGCCTGGATTCACCCTGCCCACTCAGTGGGACACCACATCCAGCCAGTGGGGGGCTGCTGCAGCCACAGTGGGCACCTTGCCCTGCACCCCTGAGCCCAGGGACACCAGCACAGACATCTCCTGAAGCTCTCAGAGGCTTGGGAAGGACCTGCAGGAGGGCTGGGGACACCACGGGGTCGGGATCAGGCTCAACACTCCCCTACCAGACCCTCTGCTGAGGATCCCTCCAGCCTGACCCCCGCCCTGCTCAGAGGGGCTCTGCGGATTTCCCACAGCCGGAGCAGCACGTTCCGACCACACTGCACAGTAGCCACCTCCTGTGCCCGGTGTTCCCACAGGACCCAGCCCAGGGGAACTCGTTCCCCTGGCCCTGGCAGGAGGCTGGAATGAGGTGGTCTTTAGCTCCCAACCCAAAGCATTCCGTGATTCCCATGTGATTCCATGAGTCCCTTTTGTACCACCAACAGCTGGGGTGGGAGAGCACTCCTTAGCCTGGGGATGTGCAGATTCCTGAGCCTAATCCCTGATAAGAGAGGGAACTTTCTTTTGCAGTTAACAGCACTCCTTGGACACCACCTCCCTCGGCCTCACTGCTAAAAGGATCCATGACTTCATCACAGGGACCCACATGGGGCATCCCTGGACATCTCTGACACCTTTTGCTGATGCTGTGTCCACACCAAGGACACAGTCACAGCTCAGTGTCCGTCACTGGTTCCTTCTGTGATCACAATCCCCATCCCCCTGTGAATCTGGGAGGATTCAACAGCTCTTGGGGTCACAGGGGCGGGCAAAAAAAAGTCAAGGACAATCAAAGAACACAGCCCAGAGGACTCTGTAAATTGGGTTCACAGCTCTGGGAAATGCCAAATGCTTGAGATGGTTTAGGGAGTAAAAAGAGTAACCCATTCATAGGTCATACTGTCTTATTTATTAGATGTGAGCATTGAAATATCATCAAATCTAAATTTTCACGGAATATCAGAGCAAGGTTGGAGGGGTTTCTGTGGGCAGCAGCAAAGGATGAGACCTGCAGTAAAAGGGCCATGGAGATGATGGAAGGCAGGGGGTGCCTCCAGTGTGAGCAGAAGCATTTCCATCCTCCTGCTCAGGGCCCAGAGCTGGTGCAAGGTTTGTACCACTGCCCACACCAAGCCAGAACTTTGCACCAAGCAAAGGATGAGGATAAGAAAGGAAAGTGCCCACCCCAGCCACACAACCAGGCTCTGCTGAGGCTTAAATAAAAACCATCACGTTGCTTTCACCAAGGCTTTCTGCTTTATCAGGAAAGTGCCCTGAACTTTCCTGTGACCTTGCAATAAAGCAGATAAATATCCCTTCACCATTCCAGGATGCAGTGCACATTTCTGCCCAGGGTAGCCCCATCTTTCACGATGATTATTCCAGTTACATCTTCATGATAAAGGGTTATTTTAAGGACAACACAAAAGATGCTCATATCTGTCTTGATATAAAGACATAAAGAATTCTCCCTCAGTCTCCTGCTATCTCTCCTTCTGAACTTGCAGAGGATATTTCTTACCTGTCTTTAAGGCTTAACATTACCTCAATGACTCTGAGCAGGAGGCCTGATGGAAAAGGCTTGAGCAAGAGTGATCATAGCTGAGATTTCCCAGAAAATTAACTCATTTATTTTCATATTTACACCCTGTTGGGCCCGAAGATGACTCTGCTGTTGTCAATCAGAGATCAAGTTAAATCAGTGGCCTCATCAACCCCTGTTCTTGTGGGGATCAATCCAAGGAGAAGGAGAGAAAGTCATCCAAGACAACTGTCTGCACATGGTGGGATCTGAGCAGCTTTAAGCGCTTGTGAAAGTTGTTGGCAAAAGCAGGGGTTAGGAAAGAATTTGCCTGGTTGTCTTTATGCACAGATAAAACTCGAAAAGCAGCAGAGAAGTAAACAGAAAAGAGCTGGAAAATGTCCTTGAGTACAATCACAGAACCACAGAACATCCTGAGTGGGAAAGGACCCTCAAGGATCATCCAGTCCAACCCCTGGCCCTGCACAGGACCCCCAACAATCCCACCCTGAGCCTACTCCAGTGACAGCAGCATTTCTTAGCGTGATAAAGGCTGTTCTCAGATGCAAAAACCCAAGTAGGAAATGTGTTATGATGCTCAAAACCAACTTATGATACTGGTAATTAGCCACGAACAGCATCAAGGGTAACCAGCCAGAAATATACAAATGGGAGCAAAGGGAATGTGCCACAGTCTCCTAAGGGAAGTGGCAGCAATAACCAACAAGCCAGGATTTATTCAGAGAGCTGGAAAACACCCGACTGAGATCAGTATTTGTGAGTTGTACAGCTGAAATCTGGGTTTGTACGTGGCAAGAAAAGCCCTTAAACCCCAAAATTCAGTGTGCGTTGAAAAGAGGAACAAAGGAGGAAGAAAAAGCAGTCACCGCATCTCTGTCTCACAGCATGGTTTGCATTAAACACCGTTCCAACAAAGCTGCACTTCCTTCTGGTCTGTTTGTCTGCTGCTGGTCTATGCAGAAGCATTAATGAAAATGGATTTTGTTGTAGTAAGAGAAGAGCCTGTTGTGAATAACACCAACATCATAAAAGATCTCTCTTCAAAAGTTATAAAATCTAATGCAGGATTCACCAGAAAAAGTGTCTGTTCTGGACTGTTCCAAAGGCCAGAAAGGGGTGGGATGCAGTCTGCATTTCAGACACCTAAAATCCAGTGCATCCATGTGCTCCAAGCTTCCATTAAAGGTGATGGCCATGTGGAGTGGCCTTTGCTTTCCTCTGTAGAGACATCAGCTGTAATTTGAGGCACCTTAAGGCATCCCAAATATCCACAAGGAATAAATATGTCATGGGAGCCTGGAATGACTGATTTTCTGCAGTGAGAGCTGCAGAGTGGGTGGGACAAACCGGTGGCTTGAAATGTCACCTGCTGCTTATGTGGAAGGGAGTGGGTTGAGGCCCTGGTCAGTGGAGCCTAAGGAGAGACCCAGGTGAGCCCTGGAGTGTGCTCAGGGTGGGCTCAGGGACTGCCTCACTCCCCATCACCTGGAATCAGGCCTTGCACCTCTGCTGAGCCGCAGGTGTGGGCACCCACATTCACCTCCCTTAGCTAAGAGCTGAGTCTCACCCTGAGGATGTGTTCGTCCACTCTGGCCCCAAAATCCACGGACAACGGGCAGGTGAGTGCAGGGAAGCAGCCCCACTCCAGAGGGAAGGGGCTGCCCACATCCCAGCAGCTGCCAGGTGAGAAGAGAACCATTTCTGCACACCCATCCTGTCTGCCACCCTGTGCAGATGTCCCAGGTACCCCAAGGTGCCTCAAGGGTCCCCAGAACTTTATGATGGGGCGCCTTAATGGAGTCCAAAGGTACAAGGTGTCAAGACCAAAAGTGGCATCATTCTGGATGGGGCTGTTTTCAAGGTGTTCTGACAACACAGACCCTGCCAGGCAAGTCAGCTCTCAGTGGAAAATGGAACAGGAGCACTTCCAGGGGGCTGCAAGTCAAGGTAAAGTTCAGCCCACATATCAAAGCTGGCTAAAATAAGAAACAAGCAAAGCCTTGCTAATATCTCTGCCAAATCAGCTGTGCACTTCAAAGACACACCGTTGGACTGGGATTCCCAAAGGAACCCGCAGGATTTAGCTCCCCAGATCTCCTTGGAAGTCGATAGCCAGTTCCTGCCTAGCTCTGAATGCTGCTGAGAGCACACAGATGTAATTTTGTTTATTCTTTCTGCTTTTCATCCCCAGTTCGGCTGCGCTCTGCACCCCCCTGAAGTGCTGCCGTTCCAGCAGCACAGAGCCTGCATTCCCTGTTCATTCCTCTCCAGGGAAAGCTTCGCCCAGGGAACAATTGACACCAGGGTCTTGCAACACACAGGTTCTCCTCGGAGGTCTTCCACTGGAGGAGCAAACAGGCCCAACCCTGCTCTGTTCAGGAGGTCTGATAAGATCACTGCCCAGGGTGCCCTGGCTGCAGGCCAGGACCCTGTCCCAATAAACCATTTCTGCAGGACCACCTTGCCTGGACTTGCCTTTCCATACACAGCCAGGCAAAGCAAAGCATTCAGATGCTAAAAATGTTCAACTCTTATTGGTGCTTGTCCAACATTCGGAGGCTCATAAATCTCCTGGGAAAGATAGAGCAGGAGCATGATTAAGAAAACAAGAAATTTTATGCATTGATTGCTCTCCTCCTGCTTCCAGAAAAGCTATTGCCTGTTGATGAAATGCCTCCCTTGTCTGGCTTCCAGTCCAGCACTACCCCTGCAAGTGTTCCTTTCAAATCTGCATTACGGGTCAGACACACACCTACAAGTGATCAAAGGGAAACGTGCAGGCGTGTCCAAAGGTGCGAAGCAAAAGCCAGCAGCAAGAGAAAGTTAAACAACCCCAGAGAGTCTTTCTTCTTCTGCCTTTTCACTGCAGCTAAAGCCCCGCATTGAGGAATGGAACTTTGGAAAACAAGAACCCACTCACTGCCTGTGAAGTGCAGGGGCTGCTCTGGGCTGTTTGCACCCACCCCAGCGATGCCCAGACTGTACTTTCTGTTTCCAGCTGTTCCCTCGGGACACTGCCTGTCCCATCCATGCAAATGAGGCAGTGCCGTGACCAAAATCCTGCCGGAGAACAGGCGCAGCCCGGCGGGACTGGAAAGCAGCGCCGAGGAAAGAACATTTCCTGTTTTCCAGTAGCCCACAGACACAGCAGAACAATCCTTTGTGCTCGCTGCCAGCCAGGGAAATAGCTGGAGCTCTCGGCATTTCTGAGGATGTGGTGTGTGCACACAGGGGGTCTGGTGGAAAAGGGGAGGTGGAATGTCACGTAGGGAAGGGAGGAGGACACCTGTGTCCAGCGGGGTGTCCGGGACAGGCAGCACAGCTGACCAGTCCTGCTGCCCACCCCCATTGTCCCAGGGGAAGGGAAGTTTGTGCAGGAGCTGTGCTGGAACAGCTCTGCAGTGAGAGGGGCTCAGGGGGACCCCAGGGCTCTGTTTGCCTGCCAGGAGGCTGTGCTGAGGTGGGCTCGGTCCCTTCTGCCACATCTCCAATGGGAGGACAAGAGGAAATGGCCTTAAATTGTGACAGGGGAGGTTCAGATTAGGTGTAAAAAAAAAAATTCACTGAAGAAGTGGTCAGGCGTTGGAAGAAGTTGCCCAGGGAGGTGGTGGAGTCACCGTCTCTGGAAGTCTCTGGATGTGGCACTTGGGGACAAGGTTTAGGTGTGATTTGGTGGTGCTGGGTAACAGCTGGACTTGATGGTCTTGAAGGTCTCTTCCAACCTTGATGATTCTGTGACTGAGGTGGGTCTGAAAGAGCTTAGGGTCAGGTCAAAAAAAGTATATTGTTTTATTTAGGAGTCTCCTGCCTCTTCGGAGAGCCCTCCTGCTCTCAGACTGGAAATGCTCATTTGCAGTGGAGCATCCTCCCCTGGAGATGCTGCCTGACACTTCCCAGAGTAGGGATGAGCTGCAACTGGGATAAAGCTGGTGGTGCCCCAGGCCTGAGCTGGTGGGTAAGGGAGACCCCATTCCCACACAAGGCTGGAGTTCAGCCCAGTCCCTGCTGGAGGGATTTCAGCCCACGGCCACATCTCCCCTGTCACGAGGGCAAGGTGGGGATTAAACAGCCTTGTGTAAAACGTTCATGACAAACACTCTGTCATTGTGTAGGGCTTCCAGACATAGGCAGAAGCCAGAAATGTGTCGTAGTGGCATTCTGGAAAGGCATGGAAGAAGAGTGTTTCAACACAGAAACCCAAGGGAAACCTTTTCCTACTCTTTCCTTGGAATCCCCATAGCAATTTCAGGAGAACCTAGAATAATTAAGCCTCACAACCTTGCAGGAAAAAGAAAGATAAAAGAAGATAACTGGAGGAAGGTGAAGCATGGATAAGGCAGGATCTTCTTGGAGTCCTTTTGAAGGAAAGCTTGTCTTTATTTGCAGGATTAGGGAGACACTTGCAGCTCTGTAGTGCAGCTCCCCCTGTGAGTGCCTTCCCAGGCTGTCCACAGCCAGGACCAAGGCTTTCTGAGGACAACCATGAGAAATCAGTGTCTCTCTGAGCAGGCAGCTCACCCCAGTGAGCCAGGTCCTGCTGGGGCTGGGCTGGACACTGATCAGCACAGACACACAGCCACAGTGGGTTTAGTCAACAAAGAATTTTGTCAGTGGGCAACGGGACTTCTATCTGCTCTGGCCACATCCAGATGTGTGCAAAGCTCTTCCACAAAGACATGACCAGGTGACCTTTAAAGGTGAGTCCCAGAGCGAGGGCTGGGCTGAGGCACGTCTCTGGTGTTGAATACAAAGGTTGGCATCTGTGGGAGGAAAACAGCCTGTCTTCAGCTGAAAAAAGAGAAGACAAAGAGCAGAGAGGTCCAGTCTTGCACTGGGCCGGGCTGGTAGAGCAGGGAAGTGCAGACACAGCTCGAGATCGAGGCACAAGCTGCAACCTCCAGGCTTTGCTTCAAAGGAAAGGAACAAAGAGGCAGACAATGCAGTCTCCCAGGGAGAGAGTGCAGCAGGTGCGTGTCCTCCACAGCAAACCTCACCAGGGGCAGCTGGGGGTGCCTGGTGTGCAGGACTGTCACTGCCGCTGGGGACTCCAGGGTGCAGCACGCAGGGATGGGTCTGCTCTGCTGCTGTCGTGGTTTTGCTAGAC